>APFE030861603.1:193178-206755 GCA_000404065.3 Pinus taeda
TTAAACTGACATTACAAAAATTAACAAAAAAGCGTTTCATCCATTCTACAAATATAACAGCGTTACGTTTTCTGTGGCCAATGAAGACAGAATCTAGAACATAGACCCTTTGATTTTGCAACTGTAGTCAAAAATAGATCATCGGTTCCTATTTTTCTACTAAGATAGGTGTCTTTGTTTAAATATAGGCATATTAGTCTATGACTGTTCGCTCTCCCGTTGAATAAAGTCTGGAAATAGGAATCGAATCCTATTCTGCTGGTCTGGCTCCATTTGAATAGCGCTCGCGGCCATATACCACACCCTTTAAGCAGATCCTTGAAGTGCATTTTGATAGGAGAAAATCACTACAAGTCAATGCCCAGCTGCAAGAGGTATAAATTATTTGTGGTTGTTTTTACTAAGAGGCCTGGCTTTTGTGCACAGCTTCTGCATGGCATTTTGAATGTGATCTGAGATCTGTATGAAAAATCATTTCTGCGCGATTTCATCTAGTCCTTTACACAATCCTGTTGGTCGTCCAGAGCTGTCAAGATGGCCCTTGTTTCCCTTATCGCATTCATCCCCGGATGTTCTAAGAACTCTCGACACAGACTCAGCTCTCTGCTGAAGTGTGGAAATATCAAACTCCATAGGTTCGCTGACAACAATATTTACCTGTTCAAACCCACTGTGTACAATAGGAAGAACAATTGGTGTAACAGAAGCACACACAATAAGGCTTGCAGTTTGCTTTATATTTTCTTCCTCTGGATTTTGTGTGACTCTTTCACGGAGTTCTTTAATAATAGGATGCCTTGAATTAATCTCGAGTACCTTCCTCCCACGCATGTAACTTTGGTCTGTTAGCATCTGATAGAGTTTGTGACTGCATAATTCTCTCCATGTTTGCACTCCAACCATATTTTGAAGTGACCACAACTCCAGGGGTGTTGTCCAGTCTGTTACTTATTTTCACTGAATCTACATTTTCGCTGGAAAGAACATCCTTCCACCAGTTAGTTAACTCTTTGAAAGAATCTTTAATTTCCTTGTCCTTTGAATCTTTCCCAATCTTAAGGCCTTCTTTAGAAACATTCTAAAATTTCTTGTCCTCGTAATCCATCAAATACTGCATTAAGTACTCATCGACTGGGTCTGTGAAGAAGATAACCTCGTAGTTTTTGTTGGGTCGTCAATATGTCATTATTATTATCACTTTTGAACACTTATCCCACCCATTTCCACTAATCTTCATCATGTAATTTATTATAATTTATTATATAACTCCATTTTATGATGATTTATGCTCTTATATTATTTATTCTCCTTTATTTCTAATAAATTGATGATTATGAATTATTTTATCAATGATAGTTCTATTAATTTGGTTATAACCTTATTCACCATTTTTAGCCTCCAAGGTAACTTCTAGATTGAAGATTTGATTTTTAAATCTGCCAACTCAGAAATTCGCTGGTTTAAGGAGTGACAGTTTTGCGGTTGAGATTCTGAGAAAATAAAGACGAATTTGAGAAATTCAGAACATGGGTTTTGTCCAGAACAGGCCCAATTAACTTGGCCAAGAATGGTTTGCCCAAATTCGGCTTGTACAGAGAGAAACGCAGGGTTCTTTGAGCATGATTTTCTCAAATTTGCAGTTGCGGCCGTCCTCCAAATCTCAGTTGCAAACCCAAATTCGTCTTGCTTTTGTTGAGAGATAAAAGGAAATATATTTTCTTATTGATCATCTGGTTAGAATCAACCCAAATTTGTAAAAGAAATCATGTTGTAATTATCTATGTTGTAACTGCTCTCTGATCTTTCTCTATTTAAATGAAAACAAAGATCAGAGATGATGATGGCTTCAGGATGGCTTGAGGGGGACCTCAGGATGACTTTGGGGATTCGAATGATGGAGAATTGATGATTTGAATTAGAGATTCAGAAGCAAGGATTCATGATAAGATAGGAGGAAGGAAGGATTGTTTTATGCTGTAAGTCTCAAAGCTTCAACTATTGTAATGATTTCACCATTTAATGATTAATACATAATTTGGGCGTTGCTGTTCACTCTTTTCCTTCTGAAGTAACCCAGCAACGTCCGCTGGCGGCTAAGGGCCCGGCCTCTGGTGGAGTACGCTGCTGTTGTTGTGTATCATATATTTACACTTGCTGTTGTATATTATCTTCTTTGATTTCTGTGTGGTTTGCTTATCTTTATTACTCGGTAATCTGATATACCTTTCATATGTTAAGCTAAGCTCTGTTACAATTAATGCATTTATGGTTTTTCTCAAGAAATCTGCGTAATGACTCTGCATTTTATAATTGAATCTTTTCAGAGTTGATCGCATGTTTTTAGTCGCAACCAGTTATTTCTGTTACAGAGCGTCTGTATTGAATATTACTGTCATTTGATTCATTTGAAATCCTGATTATTGGAATCCGAGAGTAATGTTATTCTATTTGGAAACATAGTCGTATTATCCTTAATTATCAGATTACTATATTAGTGTGAGGTGTGCATATATGGTTGATTATTGTTGTTCTATAATTTATCAATGAGTGTTGTTCCATTAAGTATATTCCATCCAGTTTGCTTGAGGGGAAAAGAATGTTATATCAGAGTGTGAATCAGTTGGTTTTGACTCACGAGATTTAGTTCTTTTGATTGCTGTTTCATTTACTGTTGTTCTATTTACTGCTGTTCCATTTCCTTTTGTTGTCCCATTTTACTTGCTGTCGTTCCATTTATTTGCATTTGTTGCTTTGGTGTGAGAGAAGGTCTAAGGCTGTAGTGAGCCTCAGCAGTCGCTGCCTAGCTCCCAGACCTATGGTCCATGCTCTAATTTCCTTTCCATCAGTTTCTAGAGGGATGGGTTATCGCTTCCGCACCCTTGACTGATAAGCTGCCTTGTGTGATTTTATCCTTTTGAAGTAATTTAAGTTTAGCATCCGTCTACCCTTGTGTTTTCTGAACGCTATACTACTAAACATTACTCTTGAGTAAATAGCCGCCTCAGACTGAGTACACTCTTGAAATAAAAAGTCGTCCCTGGGTTGACAATTAATGTGAGGTAATTAGGTGTTAAAAAGGCCCTTTTTATCGCTCCACGGTTTTATTTCTTCAGTTTCTCAAGGAATGGGGACTTCTCCAATTGCTCCTTGCTAGATGCAGTGATGTAATATATGTCTTTCTGGTCCGGTTTCATTCTTGATATGTATTGGTCCAACGATGCCAGTTTATCGCCAGACTTTGTGTTTTCAAATCTCAGAAGTTTTGCAAGGCGGTTCTTGTTTGATGCATCCTCAATTATTCCAAGCTTTATTGACTTGCCAAACTCATTCCAGAACTTGACATGCTTTCCTTTCTTTTCAGTATTTGGTTCTGATTCTGACTCAACATCTGTCTTTCCCTTTGCATCTGATTCATCAGGGTCCTCTTCTGCAATTCGACGAATCATATCTAAAGCTTTGCGAATTAGCTTCTTCTTTATGGTCTTTAAACTGTTGTGTTGTTGAAGCATTTCTCGTGATACATTCAGTGGCAAAGTGTCTGAATCTACAATACCCATAAGGAAGCCTAGTTGGGAAGGAATTCTTCAAATTCATCGGAAATGAAAACATGCAAGACATACAACTTGATATTGGCCTCGGCATTGTAGGAACTTTCATAAAGGTCGTGGGGTGCCTTTGGCGGAATAAATAGAATGGAGATCTTGTCCTCATGCTGATCAAAAGTTGCAATACCTTCGTTGGACTTGATTGTCCACAATTTCAACAAGCCACCGCACCACAAGAAACAAACTGTGTCCCACGAGTGAGGAAGGAAGCTCACGGTACGCTTGCAGTATGACCTTCAAATGTCTTTAAGCAAGAGCCATCCGATAATACCCATATTTTGATTGTGCGATCACTGCTCACACTTACAAAGAAGTTCTTAGCTTTCTTTGAGAATGCAACAGCTCCTACAGCACCCATGTGCCGTGCTGCCACACATATGTAGGATTTGCTCTCTGTATCCCAAATTCTTACACATTTGAAGAGAAATGTATAAGTCTAAAAGTTCGGATGCTCTTCCAATAAGCCTGAGTAAACTTTGTCTGCTCATGTCTAGGATTCTTTAGCCTCAAACCACATTTCGTTGATCAATAAGACGCAGGGCTTTCCTAGCACTAACACAATCATTTGACTCAATAGCTGTGACAATGAAGTTTGTTTGGGATTTCTAGTGAGACCTCTTCAAATAGCTTTGCCTCTGATTGCTAATGATATTCTGAATTGTGCTTGTGCAGGGATAGGAGTTTTGAAGTCGCTGCCATCTGAAGAGCTGGAGAATAAATTACATAGTCTAAAACAACACATTTAATGATTTCTTCTTCAAAACAGGGTTTTGAAGAAGAATCAATCTCACACTGACATGAGACGGAGTCTAACACCATGAACAAGATCAGATAAGTGCTTATAAAGGTTAGATGATGACACATAGGAAACATTGATTTATTAGGATGCGACGCTATGATAAAACATAAGAACAACAAAACAAACAACGTGATGACACTAAGGGGCTTGAAATGACAGTTCATGTAGGCTCCAAAATTAACTTAGGCAAGAATTTTGGAGGGTCATTGTCATAGCGACAACACTAGGTGACACACTGGGAGAACCCCAACTTCTCTAATATGGTTTTGTTTACGCACGAAGTCTCAATTCTACAGGAAGTATTGATTCAATTAGTGAGTTACCTTAGCTCCCCATTCTTACTCGGTTAAATATATAGTCTTCCCAATTTCGTTGCTCGGTGTAACATAACATAAATCAATCCATATCATTATCATGTCGACGTAAGTAAGGGTAATATAACACGACAAGTTAAAAAAGATCAGAGTATGATTTTTACATCTCTGGCATTGCTCCACTATGAGCAAGGCTGGACAATACCCCAATGGAGTCGCTTCACGAACATAAACGTTTCTTCCTTGCCAGCGAGCTTGGACAGTACCCCGATGAAGTTGCTCACTTCACATCCATGCGTAGGAAGCCTTTCTCTTCTTCACCCTTTGTTTTCTTTCTTTTTCATAGGAGTGTGCATCAACACTTATTGTTTTCAATGAGTGGAAGAGGGATCCTGACTTATTGAGAGCATAAGAGGTTTCTCCTTCATAGACATGTTTAAGACCTATGATGATTTATTCACTAAAAGTTTTACCCTTATCTTAATCTACCTAGATGGATAGGAAATAAAACACATCATATAAAGGATCGAGTGCGGGAATGCGAATTCTAAATGGATACGAACATCATGGTTTTCTTACAGATTCCTGGCTGAAGGATCGTATTTTCCATCGAAAAATCATCAACTTGAAAGGTGTAAACCAAAACAAAGCAGGTAACAGATAAGCCAAGGGTTGTGCGTTACCACAACTTTACTTTCACAAAATATATTACCCACATCATCTTGAAGCTCAAAACCAACTTTATTCAAGGACTAACGAAAGCAAAGGAATAAGCGAAATGATAAAAAACACAAAATAGGAATGTGATGCATATACCAAAATGCAACCTATCCTATCCTAAACTAAAAAGTATAGGGTCGGGTCATGTGAAATAGAATTTCCAATGCAGCCATAGAAGTTGCTCCCAACCTTTGAGTTGAAATATGTGATCATGTAAAACTAGAACAAAATCTAGTACAGTGAAAAGGATAAACAATTCAAACATACGCACTGACAAATAGAAAGAGGCGGTGAAATCACAATGGTGTGACACACTTGACCGCTCTATCAAAAGAAAGACTCAACAACAACTATATATACAAGTTCCATGACCATACAAGACTCGATTAAAAGCATGTAAGAACATGCAACGAGACATGGGTCTTAACTGATAGGATTCTTCAAGGGACTTTGCAATATGATCATGGAAACAACCTTTAGAAAAATCTTGACAAGAAAAAATGATCATAGAAAAATCCATATCATAGGCATTATCAACATGTTGACCACAATCCATGATGCTGTGTGAGTTGAAACCTTTAATAGATGATGTAGAAGGTAGGTCAGATTGAATGATCTGATGTTCATTAAGAGCACCCTTTGTTTCCACATTGTAGATTAAAGATTTGTATGAGGTGGGATGAAATGATTGAAGTTCAATAGTCACATTAAAATTTCTATCATGAGGGTAAAAATTCTATGAGAAGAAAACAATAATCCCTCAAGAGAGAGTTGAAATCTCACGAGATGGCATTAACAACAAGATCTTGCGAGAAAATCTTAAACTAACTGAGATCATCAATATCTTCAAGGCAACAGGAGCCTAACATAGCCATCTATGTAGTTTTAAGTGTCCTACTCACTTGACTTAACTTTGAATTCTGACAAGACATGGTCAACTTCTTATCTAAACTAGAGTCATCATTCAAGACATGAGATTCAAAATAAAATTGAGGTTAATCAGATAGATTTTTGAGATTAGCACAAAAATCCCCAATGATAAGCGTGTCATCTTCTTGATCAAAATGATCCATACCTGAAAGAAAATCTTCAATGCTTGCATCAAACTCCATTTGGAACTTCAAAAAATATGAATCTTCTCACGGGAACAAAGATTCATCCAGGATACTTGAACAATCATCACCATATAATTCAGAGAAAAGGAAATCATCATGGTCATGGTTGTCCAAGGGTTCAACTTGATTAACAGGTTGAGGATTGACAAGAGGGATATCAAGGCTCGAAGATGAATGATTGATAGGATTAGATGAAAAATCATCCAGGTAAATATGTGAAAGAAAAATCAATTGTTCATCGGCGAATTGATCTTCCGATTTAGTGATTAGTTCAAGTTGAAAATATGGAACATCAAAAGGAGGGAGAAAGGAACAAAAGGCATCCCCGATTCTTCCATAGGATGCTGGGATTATTTTTTATTGAGAGAACATGATGAATCAGATTCAAAATATTTCCTTGACATCCTAACTAAGAAACAAAACTTTTCGTCCAATAATTTCCAGTCAATGTCCTCATCTAGAAATTCATAGTAAAGATGAAGGAATCTATCAACAAAATGTTCAAGAGATTAAGTGGATTCCATTCTAAGCTAATCAATTTAATTAAGAAAATCTTGATATTCATATTTATCGAAAACATGATGCAGCTCATTAACCAAATGCTTAAAAGATTAGATAGAAGTAGTGGGTAAAGAGTAGCACCATTGCTTCACATGACCATCCAATGTAAGGGTAAACAACCATGCGAGGATTTCTTCATAATACATGCCACTCGAGAAACAAAATTGAACAAACTCAATTATGTAATCACGACTGTTATTGTACCCTTGCCATAGAATTTCAAATGCGACAAGTCATGTAAATTCTACGGGAATTGAAAGATCTAAAGCTTTTGAAAACACCTCGGGATTATGATTTGGGATCAAACCATTAAAGGTAAGGCGTTCCAACTAATTTCACAAGCTCATCTTATCATTTGGCCCTCCTTCTACCACCAAAATGTTGATGGTGTTGGATGTCACCAACATGTAAGGGGATCTCCCTTATGTGAGTTTCCAATTAGACCTCACAACATTTGGTGTAGGAGTCCCATTTGGCTATACGATCCAACCATCATTGGAAAGGTTTCAAAGACATGCCTTGGTTACAACCACACACAAGAGATTGTAACACCTCTTTGGGTAGCAAGTGTGTAAGCTTTGTGAGACACCCAATGTAAGGTGAACGAGGGAGCTTCCATGGCTGGTAAAGGAAAGTGAGCCTCCGGTTAGAAAAGTAATAGTACTATCTTAAGGGAGGAGCTCGGAACAAAGTGAAAGCCTTGTTGATTACCTGCAGATTAATTATTAAACAACAATTAAATCATAAAAACATGTATTCAACAATAACCATAGCTAAGCAATGAAATAGTTCATTAAACCTAGTATGTAATTAAACCAACATATACCACAAACATAACAAGAATAGTACTACTATATCTACGGTACATGTATGAAGAAGTGTCGACTCATAGAGCTTCTAATTATGAATGAAATATCCCAAGTACACTATTACATAGATGAAACACTATATATAGTAGTGGAACATGAAGCCACAACTTGCTTCTCCAAAGAATGATCTACCTCTTATGCACTACAAGAGAAGCCAAGGAAAGACTCCAAGAATCCAAGCCCTTAGCTTGAGTTATGTGGAGTTATTTATAACTCATGACAATGACCTTTTAGCTTCCTCATGACCCTTTATCTTCTATGACTTTTCATATTATATACATGGCTCTTTAAATTTCATATGTGGCCATTCACATTCCACATGTGTCTCTTGGACTTCATTACATACCATTTATTACAAAATACAAATTACATATGCGACAATGGCTATATAAGACAAAACTGATAATAGGACAAAGTCTCATCAAATTTACAAATCATTTGCTTCCTCATGGAGCTCATTTGTGATGTATGTGTGCTATACTCTGAACTCTATTGAGATGACTTTGACCCAAAATGGCAAGTTCCCTGCATATCGCATATTCACCTCCAGTGTCTCCGTTAATATGGTCTTGGAGATTGATTGTAGATTATTCCATAGCCATGAGAGTTTCATATGAGCTTTTACTAGTGCGGCGACGCAATGCAAAATAATGTCTTTGGTAATCTCCAAGCCTTCCTATTCTGATTCTTTCCAGATTTGTTCTATGTATTGTCTGATCTCCTGGAAGATTATTTCCCTACCCTCGATTTCTTCAAGTGATCCTATTGCGGGAATCCCATGTTTCCATGTTAGAGACTCAAAACCATTGTGCAGTCGATTATAATTAGGAATTGTATTGATTGACTGTTCTCGAAGAAGCATGTAGCTATAATGGTGGAGTCTCAACTAAACTCTGTCTATCTCAACGACAATCCTATATTTCCTTTCCAAATGTTGCAAAGCATCCAGATACTTGGTAGCCCATTTCTGAAGTTGGTTAACTGCTCTATTTGCCACTTTCAGGATTTTTACCACTTCTTATGCTTTCTTCTGAATGCTAATGAGAGGAGCCACCACTTGTTGTAGAAGTATTATTTCATAATATAATCGTACCATGGTGTCGTCCATTAGCCCCAATTCCTCCTGCATGGATGACTAACATTTTGTGGTGTTGTAACTGTGTGAAGACAACCGTTGATTCTCTGTTGCAAGGTGTTCTACCTATTGCTTCACTGCAGCAAGTTCTCTCCTCAATATAGCATTCCCACTCAATAGATATTCAAAGTTGTCCTATGTTGTTGTAGAAAAAATAACATTTTCCGCCATGATTTCCCTAGGATTCCTTTTGGTATCAAAATTTATCACATCCTCTTTAGATACTGAGACCAGGTTATGAGGATCATTTGAGAATTATCTTCGTTTATGTTGCACGATCCTGTTCTTGTGCTGATCAAACGTGACACTACACACATCCATGACTTTGTCTGCAAGTGGAGGTGTGATTCCCACTTCTCTAAATGGAAGATGACCACTTCTAAGAGAAGGTTATTTAGGAGAATCAGGTTCATCATCCATGGGTTGGATGGTATATTCTTTGTCCAACTCTTCTTCTATCTCCTAATTAGTTGTCCTTCTTCCAGTATCTGTGCTACTTCTTCCTCATCGGACTTCCTTTTCTGTTCCTCTTCTATTATTCTCCTTTCCTCTTCTTCTTATTATTGCTTATTGTGCAACTCATGTTGATTCCTCTTCCCCTATTCTTCTACTTCTCTCCTCCCTTGTTCTTATTGAATAGCTCATGTGTTGAAAGGATCAACTTTCCTTTTCTTGTTGCTTTCTCCCATCGAATCATACTTGATCCTCTTCCTAGGAGCTACACTCTTTGCTTAATGGGTTATCTATTCTTCCTCTTGCACTTGCATATCTTGAGCTAGTGGATCTTGGGGTGAACTGGTCTCCATACCTGGATGTGTCTTTCTAATTGAATTATATCAGTTCTTCACCTTCTTATCTTCTGTTATGGACATTGATGAATATCCCAAATTGAGATTGATCCTTTCATAATGTTTCCAACACACTCTCTTGGGATAAGATCCGTGAAAGTATTTAGTTGCGAAGTGCAAGCGATCCAACTCTTGTATTTCTACAGGTATCGCCTTGTGGCTCTTTATTTCATACAATCTAATCCTCAATGAGAAGGTGGGACAATGGGCTTTCCTTATCTTGTGAAGGACTCCTCACAATACCTTGTCCAACTGATATGCTACTTCTTGCATGACCAATTTATTGGTCACATATCACAGCATGAGATGAGGGGATACCTAGCATCCAAAACAACGAATGTATGTGCCTTCCAATGCTACAAACCAATCTGTGATATCCTGTAGTGACTTATTCACTTGATTGTTCATGCAAGCAGGATCAATCTCGAATATCATGTGGAATATAACTACAAAGAAATGCTCAGTCAATCTGTCATATTCACCTCTGAAGCTTGATTCTAACAACACTTTGTAGTGGAAGTAAACTGGGAAATTGCTCTCATGGGTCCAATTCCAGTACATTCCTGGGAAAGCATACCGAGCATAGATTCCATCTAAAAGAAATGCATACATATAAAATTCTAGTGGTTGATTCGCCCTTAAAGGTGCTTTTTCCTGCCCCACATGACACTGCAACTCAAATGAAAATAGATCTTTACAATTGAAATATTTACCCTAGGTAACCACCATGTTGAGCATATATATCCAATTTTCCTCAAACACCTCAAAATTCTTTCGCCCATGCAACTGAAAACACATGGAAATAAGATATTGATATACATCTCCTAGTATATGGATTAAGAAACACATGGAAATAAGATACTGATATACAATTGTGGAAATAAGAAACTCAAGAGGTTCTCGACACCAATATTTAATGGTCTTGCTTGTGTTGATATCGACCCATCTAATGTAGAAGTCACTATTTGCATATTATGTGGGCCTAAGCATCTTGTACTAAGTTTGCATGTCTTCTCCATAATAGGTGGTAAGTTGGCCACCACTCTCACTACGAAGCACAAAATGAGACTCATCCATATGTGTAATGACCAACTCAATCACTTCTACATAGGGGATAACTAGGAATCTGCATGCGATCCTGTATATTTTGGACCACTTGATATTGATAGATGCTTCCAAGTCCTCCAAGTTCTCAAGAAACTTTTTCTGCATGCATGTGTTTGGTCAATTTAGTGTGTCCTAAATTGCTATATAAATTGTCAATCCGGGAGTCGTAAACTGTTGAAGTGAAGTGCACTATATATGCAAGATAACCGTTTTCTTATTTCTTTGTCGTTTTTAGTTTTTTTTATTTGTTTTTGGATTTATCTTCTTGTTGATTCCCTAATGTGAGATGGTAATTATAATAATCAAGTATGGACAAAAGTATTCAAGGTAATGGTGGCCTTTAAAATAATTTCCAAACTTCAAAGTGTTCCAAAGGTTTTCAAACTTACAACGATGAAATCAAGATGTGCCTAGATTCTAATTAAACAAAATAGTGAACTAGTGACTACAAACCCCAGTATCCTTGTTGCTATATAAAAGGGAAAAGACTGAACTCAAAGCAATTCGAAAACTGTAAGCAAAGCAAACTAAATCATATCACATCAACTTATTTTTGACCCCTCACCATTCGACTCGCTCTGGCTATAGGAGGTAATCATACACAAATTGAGTAATATAATATCTAAATTGCATAAAATAAAACTAAGATCAAATTACACATTCATCCTACAATCCTCACCATTCGACTCGCTCTAGCTATAGGAGGTAACCAAGAATGATATGGGTAATCTAATCACTAACTTGCAAAAGTAAATAAACTAGTATCAAACTATACATTCACACTCAATCCCTCACCATTCGACTCGCTTTGGCTATAGGAGGTAACTAAAGAATGATATGAATAGTCTAATATCTATCTTGCAGAAAAGTAAATGAACAAATCAAAACTAAAGAAATAAACAGTGCTGGAATTAGAACTAATAAAACAAATCAGCAGAAGGACAAGATAATTGCATCATGTCATTAGTCATCAAAAAGCTATATGCACTGCCCGGGCTTTCTATTAGAACCTCAAAGGAAAACACTGATTAGTTGACAATCAATTGAAAGCATAAAAGGAGCTATGGACAACAAACAATATAAATGCCATGAGCAATCTAATATATACAGCAAACATTTATGGCATCAAGAGCGTAAAATGAAGAAAAACATAAAGCTATATAGCAACTACAGGACCTTGGTGTACAGGGGCCCTCTGCAACCTCGGCCAATCAGAAACCAATCATGGATTTGGACTCAAAATCAGTGTCTTCTCATATATTGCAATACAGTCATAAAATAAAGACTAAGTCTCGGCTCGATGGCTCGTAAAAATAGTCAATATTACATATCATCAGCTAGCCTATACACATACGAAGATGCTTTATTTATAGCAGGAAATACATAACTAATTCCTAAGGTCTGCGCTGGTAGACAGACATGTAGAAGACCATAATCAGAAATTTAGCAGCATGGTAGCCGTGGGAAGTAAATCCAAGGAGGATGGTTTGTTGGATTCGGTTCACGAGTAGTCCCCAGGTGTTAGCACACCTCCTAAATCTTAGGATCTTGCTACGCAATCCTCCTCGTCATGAAAATAGAGTACTGCCACCGCAAAACTCCTAGTGTTGACCACCGTTTGACCGGCTTTGACCGCGGGCTTCTGTGGATGATTTGGCTGAACGAAGGGGACACGTTCCATGACCACATCATTTGTAGCTTGCCCATGTGGCTGGTTTCTTTAGTAGGCACCTGTGGCATAGACTTTAACAAAAAGGCTGCAGAAACTAATTCTAGCGGCAGAAAGTGACAAGATTCCGCAGCTGATTGAGCAAAAATCTAAATCAAATAGTAGTCACAAGACATAGTTAGGAAACCATTTATATGCTCATTTTAAATTAATATGCAATGATTTGATAGCTTGGAGGTTCAGGTAACTCGAGAAAAAGGCTAAAAAGGTATGTAGGGAAGATGTAAGTTTGGGACTCAACATACCCCCACTGTGAAGGTGTTGCATGTTCTCATGCAACCAAAATTTAGTCATCTCCCTTTAGTCTATGTATTTTGAAGCCTCTGCTAGTACATCCAGTCCTCTCCTCTTCTTTCTTGGTGCTACCACCATCCTAGGTTTCCTTATCAAACATCTGAACTTGAGATTGATTAATTCCCTGCTCAACTTTCTACACTTCTTCTTTAGTTTCTTGTTCTTCTTCTGCCACAGACCCATATGTAACATGGTATTATCATGAATAATCTTGTCTACTTTGCTTTTCTCTTTTAATGCCTCGTTTTCTTGTTTAATGTGCCTGTTTAAAACCTCCAATTCAAACACTTCTTGTTTCAAAGCTTGAACTTGTGTATCTTGTGTTATGTGAGGTAGAATGGATGGTGTGCTCGGGCCTGCAGTTGTCTTCTCTAAGGATTCGAGGTAATCATATACCTCTTGTTGTTTTGGATCGATTTCAGGTGTTTTCCTCGGGCTGGCTTCAAAATCTTGTTGAGGAGGAGGACTGTCTTCTAGTTCT
>APFE030861603.1:211223-242209 GCA_000404065.3 Pinus taeda
CTACCGTCAGATCATCCGCCTAATGAACGACCCAGATTGACTAGAAATTACTATACTTTTACAAGGCAATTTTACAGCAGCCGCCCCCCCTGGACCCCCCCTGCAGCGAATATTTTATGGGCGGCGTTGCCGCCCCCATTTTGAACTGGGGTCCAATGTGGCAGTACTTTTGAATATAGAAGATAATCAGGCTCCACACCCAACAACTTTCTCCTTTTCTTTATGCACCTCCTCATGGAACCTAGATACTACATAGTCTTCCTCTAGCTGCAATAGTTCCTACAATCTCCATTACACTGTGCCAGGTTCTTTCAACTACATGATTTCCACAATGCGCAATATGGGCACCAAAGTTTCCATGGGAATTACTACCTCCTACCCATATACTACCTAAAAGGGTGTATGTTTGGTCAACTTCTTGCATGTGGTCCTATATACCCATATGACTGCCGATATCCTCGAATCCCAATCATCACGTAGCACATTACACACCTCCGTGAGCGTAGCCTCCAATATCTTGTTAAAGGCCTCCATTGTACCATTAGATTGGGGATGGTAAGGAGTTCTCTTCTGATGGTAATTATGAAACTCTTCAGTTAGCACTACAATGGTCTTGATTAGAAAATGAGTTCCTTGGTCGCTAAACAAAATTCACAAACACCCAAATATGATTACTATATTGTCAAACAAAAAATGTGCAATTGTCTCTAGGTTACAATTTTTGATTGGCATGGCTTCTGCCCAACATGACAGATAATCAACGGTGGTAATAATGTATGACACATTAGTCCTCCTTATGGGTGGGTTGATGGGACCCACAAACTCAATTCCCATTTTTCAAACAATTGTAGGGTGAGTTTGGGAACCAAGGGCATATTGTCTCTCCTTGACCCCACTCACTGACATACATTATAGGCCTTGCAAAATTATTTAGCATTTCTATGTAAGGTAGGACACCACAGTCCTATGCGCAATATCTTCTGCATTGTGGCATTTCTCACATAGTGTGATCTAACAATGCTTGCATATTCCTCATTCAATACTATGGAATGCTAATTTTCTAGCACACATCTGCATATTGTCCCATCGTCACCCAACTTATATGGGAAACCTGCGATGATAGATATATATATATATTTTTTTACCACCAATTATTCCTATGTGTGATAGTATATCCCTTCATTGCCATCACTATACTAAAAGAGCTTGCAATCTCTGCAAAAAGGTCATCTACTATACTCACAACAAAAATTTGTGCATCTGACAGATTGTCTTTTAGATTTTGTGCATCCTCTCCTATGGTCATGTGTGACAAATATGTTAGGATGTAGAAATAATAAGAGGGAGGGGGGATCAATATTGCATGAATATTACAAGTTTTTGCAAGATGATATCTTTTCAAAATTCAGAACTTAAACAATACATGAATGAAAACAAACACAAACAACACCACATAAAGACATCGATATTATAGGTGGAAACCATCCTAGAGTAGAAAACCACCGAATTTGTTGCTTGCTTATTCTTCTCTATTAATTTAAGAATCTTCTGTTATGCAACCAGCTCACAAAATAGTAGAAAGAGATAGATAACCGACTTCAAAAGTAGCCTCTTCGAGGGGGGAACCTCCTTTACATTATACAAATGAACAATTATTGGATAATACAAATGACCAAACCTCCTTTCTATATATAGGAGTTTAAGGGGTCACAATATAATTAGAGCCGACATAACAATAATAATGTAAGGGAACAACAATAACAATAGTGGGCTTCTATGGGGTACAATAATAATAATATGGGGACAACATGGGAACAAAAATAACAATAAGGGGTTACAATGACAATAATAAGGGAATACACTAGTATTATAGGGACCTAACATGCCCTTCTCCTTCAAAAAAGTGTTTTCCGCAACACTTGAGTAGTTATGGATGCTATCGTATAAAATTCACATCCTCCCATGTGGAATATTTAGTAGGTAAGTTCTTCCACTTGATGAGATACTCTGAAATTGATTGATTTCATAGCTGTGAAGTTCTTGTTTTTGTGGCTGCTTCAGGTTCCAATATGATTTTTCCTTCCTCGTCAAGTTCTAGCAATATTGTCACATATAACTTTCTTTAAGCATGAAACATGGAAAACTGTGTGCACTCGGTAAGATGCAGGAAGTTCCAATTTGTATGCCATAGTGCCAATATTTTGTAACATCTTGTGTGGACCATAATAATTGCTGATAATTTATTATCCTTCTTAGCTTGTTTGAGGGAAATTTGTTTGTATGGTTGTAGTCGTATAAATACCTAGTCACATACATCAAAACTTCTTTCGCTGCGATGTTGATATGCCTGTTGTTTCATTCTATTATGCACCAAAGTGAGGTTATCCTTTAAGAGTTGGAGAACTTTTTGTTGATGCTCGATGTTATATTCCATTGCTTGAAACTTAGAATTTTCTCTTAAATATGATGTGATGGATGGTGAATATGTTGTAGCGACTACAACCACCCTCCAAAATTTTTCCTTAGCTTCGTTTTGGAGCCTCCCTTCCAACCTTCACAGTAGCTTGCCTCACTTGGTCAAGTTCACAAGCTTCAATTTTTTGCTTGCACATAGGCACCCTGTTGATCGCAACTTGATACATTCCCTCACAGGTTGTTCACCCGAACTTGGTCTAGCCGCAGGCTGAGCAGCTTCCCCAATAAAATCGCGCATTTCTGGAGGGAAACCAACCTTCCCTCTAGAAATTGCACAATCTTGTCTGGCAGCCTACTAGTCTCCAAGATTGCGCAATCCTACCAGTCGACACTCCCAGTAGGAATTGCACAATTTTCCCCAGTAGGGCTGCTCATCCCATAATTTGCACAAATCTGGGTAGCAGTCAGTTGCTTGGCCTAGAAATTACACAAATCTCTTGGGAAGTCAGCTCAGATCCCAGCCAGAAATGCCCATTTCCTTCAAGCAGTCGAGCAGTCTCTTGCATGTGCAGCTGAGTTGATTAGTTCTCTCAGGGACCGAGAGAAATAGACTTGCATGCACCGACTGCTTCTCCCAAGGCAAAATGCAAAGGCATCCCTTGTTTCAGGGATCTATGTTCGGCAGTTGGAGGTTACATGCAAGGATCATTTTAGAAACCTCCCACTAAGTGTCACTTTCCCTAGATTTGTGGCATGCGCGTCACAACCCCAATATTATAAAAAATCATCAATCGGAAGCTACAGAGCTCATTCCTCACATCAACCTTGTAGTTATGACATCCTGCATCACATCTAGGAGTAACTAGCACATTCATCTCATCTATCTTAGGGTAATCCCGCTTCCCATTCCTTATGTTGCATTTCTATCGCTTTTTGTGTTTTTGCTTGTGTAAGTATTGTTTTCTTGATTTTAGTGAATGCTTGTTGTCATTTACATGTATATTAGCTTGTCCTAGCATTGTTTTAGTTTTTGTTGCTATCTCACTGCTATCGCATGCATGAAACTGTTTTGCACGGATGTTCACCCAACTAACGAACTACCTCACCCACATGCATGTTGATCTGTTTACTGAATCTTTCATTCATGTTTTGCATGTACTGTCGATCACTTGTGCTATCACTTAGTGTTGCCATGCATTCACTGACTTACTTGCTTTCAGTTTCCCTTCGGCAAGTCGGGCCAACCTTGGCCTGGGCTCTGCCTTCACCAAGGCTGCATTGCGTAATTTGGGAAAGGAAGGCTCACCTTCCTCTCCAAATTTGCACATTCCCACCCATCACTGGCCTCCAGGATTGTTTTGTGAATTTCTGGAGGGTAGTGGTTGCTTGGACCAAGAAATTGCGCAAATCTGTTCCTGGGCTAGTAGTCCATCCTATCTGGAATTGCACATTTCGCAATCCCAACAGTCAGCAGCCAGATTGGATTGTACATTACATAGTGTCGGCAGTCAGCCAGTCTCCCAATAGCCTAGAATGTGCCTTGTGTAATCTTGGTAGTTAGTCTCCTGACCTCTCGGCCAAAATTGCGAAACCTTCATGATCATGCACCCAAGTATGTTACAAGTCAGTTCTCATGTTCATTTTTGTTTTCGAATGACAAATTGCTTGCCATGAGTATTTCCATGTCTCTAGGTATCCTAGGTGTTCATCTTCCTCTCAGCAGTACAAGTACAATGGTTTCTAGGAGAGCAGAGATGAAGACACCATTCAGATCACACTTGGGGATGTAGTTGATTAAGTGTCCATGGACTTGCCTACCCATGAAAACATCAAGTTGTTCAAAGACAAGGACATCAAGATATGACAACAGCAACATCACAACGAGCAATATCATGAACAACAGCTGAAGACAACATACCAAATGCAACGAATGCAAGAGGAGGGTTGTTTACAACATAGAGGCGAAACAAGGTTGTGAGCTCAAGTAGGTCCATTGATGATGAAAGAAACTTTGGAGATTCCGACTATGAAGTGACGATGCGACATGAAGATTGCACGAAGGTAGAAGATGGAACAGAGAAGGAGTTGCATGTGATGAAGCAGCAACTCAAGGAAGAACATGAAGTTGCACATATAGACGAATGAGTTGCAGTAGGATCATGAACAACAGTGGGCGCAATGTGCACTCATGGATGAAATTGCGCCTGTACAAGTTATAAATCTATCCCAGCATCTGACACAGAGTAGACATGAGCTCACCACCTTCACCATCACAAGCATGTCAAAGGGTTGGTCTCATCATAGCGAACTGTGTCAGTGATGTCTTACAAGGCTTGCTCAAGCCATGTTGTCTCACATTCGTACATACATAGTAATAATTAGAACGTGATCATATTTAAATTTGATGTACAAGTTTTTGTCCATTGATCCTCTTTTGAAGCCTTGTTGTTGTAGGTGTTTGTCCAACTTTACATGTTAAGCTATTGGTGCTTGTTTCAACCCATAAAGAGCCTTTTTAACCTGCAAAATTGATTCTCATCATCAGTCAACTGAAATCCTTCTGGTTTTTCTATGTAAACATCCTCTTCTAGTTCACCATTCAAGAAGGATGACTTAACATCCATTTGATAGACTTTTACATTCTTATAAAATGAAAATTCTAAGAGAATTCTAGTAACATCTAATTTATCTACTGGTGCAAATTTCTCATCAAAATCAATACCTTCTACCTAAGTATATCCTTTGCATACCAATCTTGCCTCATATCTCACCGCTTGACCTTCTTCGTTGAGATTTCTCTTGTAGACCCACTTGGTTTTAATATTGTTCTTGTTCTTTTTCATTGGGACAAGCCCCCATGTATTTTTCTTATCAATCTTATCCAACTCCTCATTAATTGCCTTGATCTAGTTTTATCTTCACTAGCCTCGTTGAAGTTCTTGGGCTCTACTCAGGATAATAAAGCAAAATGTGTTTGGTTTGAGATGCTCAACAATTTTCTCCTTATTTTCGCTCCTAGTTCTTTGTTACCAAGTATTTGGCTTTTTAGATGCTTCTTTTGTATGTGACTTGGTGGATCCTTCTATGTAGACGGGGTCTTCTCTTCTTCTTCCTCTTCCTCGTCCTTTTTTTACACTTCTTGGTACTCATATTCTATGAAGTCATAATCAACTACAACTTCTGTTGAGTCTTGAAATTTAGGAATTGCCTCATCCACAACAATATCAGTGTACTCCACTACCTTTTTGGTCCTTTTCTTATAGCATTTGTAACTTTTGATTTTGAATGAGTAACCAAGAAAGACACCTTCATCATCTCGTGAATCAAAATTCTAGAGCTTGTAATCATTCCTCTTGATGTAACACGTGATCCTAAAATATTTGAAGCGATCCACTCTTTCCATAACTCATAAGAAGTTTTTCACTATTTAGCCCAAGAAGGCTCGCGTTGGAAAAATATATAGTTGTTTAAGAAAATTATCCCCAAAAGGTATATGTGCCAACACCAACCTCATCCATCACAGCTCATGCCATGTCTTGGATTAACCTGTTCTTCCTCTCCACCACACCATTTTTCTTAGGTCTTCTAGCAATTGAGTACTTCCTCTTAATCTCATGCTCCTCACAAAACACTTCAAGTTCTTTAGACATGTACTCACCTCCTCTATTATATCTTGGGCACTTGATCTTTAAATATTTCTCATTCTCAACTAGTGCCTTAATATACTTAAACTTATTGAAGTCTTCTGACTTCTCCTTCATGAGGATGATCCAGGTATCTCTTGTGAAGTCATCAATAAAAAATATGATATATCTTTCTCCTCTTCGGATCTGTTTCCTTGTAGGTCCACAAATATCGATATGCACTAATTCTAATGGTCTAGAGGTTGAATATTCCTTAGTTTTGAAGTGCACCCTTGTTTGCTTCCCAAGCTGGCATAAATTGCATATAATGTTGTCTAGTTTAGATAATTTTGGCAAGCCTCAAACTGATCCAATTTTGTTGATCTTGACTAGGTTGTCGAAATTGACATGACCGAATCTTCTATTCCACAGCCATGATTAATCTATTTTTCTCATGCAACAATTATGTCTAATGTCATTAAATATATACATGTTTTTATCATTTTGGATTTCCTTTTCCACCAAGCTTCTAGATTTTGAATTTTTTATTTCACATTCCCTAGATCTGAAGATCACATCATGCCCATTATCACACATCTTATTCATGCTGAGAAGGTGGCGTTTCAATCCATCAATATATAGCGCATTCTCAGCCTTGGTCTATTTATCCAACCTTACAATCCCTTTGCCTTTGATGAAGGTTGGAGCATCATTTCTAAAGTTAACATCATACTCCTTTAAATGCAATAATTTTCTCTTGTCACATGTCATGTGCTTGAAGCATCTACTCTCAATAAGACACTACTCATACTGATCATGGGTTGTCATCGCCAACCCACATTTTGATATTTTTGATATTTCTCCTTCCATCTTCTCATCACTTTCTGTTCATTTGACTTATGTTTAATATGTTTCCTTGCAAGACTTGAAAATTGGATCTGCATTCACTTTCATTATGGCCAAAGTTGTTACATATGAAACACTCGATATCATTCATTAATGGAGAAAAGTAATTTCTACCATTAACATGCAAGCTATTAGATCCTTGGATATCTCTTGATCTATCATCATCTCTTTTTGAAATAAACTTAATTCTACAATTGATAGCCTTGTGCCCAAAATTATGACATGCAAAACAATACCCATAAAATAAAGTTGGATACCTGACATTGTATTTCCACTATGGGGGAGTAGATTTGAAAGGCCTTTGTTTCTTTACTTGATTATTTTTTGAGTTTCCATGTGTAATAAACCTACAAATATATAGAAATATATGATAAAATAAATCCTTGATCTAATACAAGAATACGATATAAATTCTTTCTTTATTAATAAAAACCCTTGACGTAGGGTAACATCATACAACTACTCCTTAAGGAAGGAGAACATTTCACATGCCATATGATTGTCAATATAATACTCGACATATCTCCAATGGATAGTCGCTAGCCTCTATATAAGCTTCATACATACAATACCATGGGTAATACCATTTGTAATACCATAAACCCTCAATACCATACATCCAATACCATGGGATTATCATATTATTCCGTAACTACTTGTGGTCCATTACATGAATTGGGTTAACCACTTTATTTATTAAACTATGGCCTACTTATTCATCATACCTAATTAATCTATGTAGTCCCTTTTTATAATGAGGGTAAACCACTTACAAGCATCATTAATGTGGCTAACCTCTAACAAGATTTATTTTCTAAACTAACAAATTGTGGTCCCCATTTTATATCACTTTATGCCCTTGGGTACACCATTAGGTATACTACATTCCACCCCCCTTAAAGCATGCTTCTTCCTTGAAACATGAGAAAAAAATAATAATAAGATCTACCCAAAAGAGTGGCCCACTGGTATCATGCACATGCATCCATCCATCAAAGAGAAAGGTGAACACTCATTCTATCAGTTGCCTCACTCACTTGAGATGCAAATTGATTCTTTTGGTTCCCATGTGTAGATGTGTTGTGGGTAGATCACCATTCCTCTTTGGGTGTATTCCAACTGCACCCATCCTTGTTGCTAATCCTATGCCATATTTTTGGTTTTTGTCTTGTTGATTGAAGTCTTGTTTGGAGGTTTGAGTGGCGATATGTAGAAACCTTAACTGACAAAATTTTCTTTTTCAATTCCCCAACTGATAGTGCGTGAGTGGTGTTTGGCTCCATTTGTGGTGCCTGATTTAGTTGATGTGCTATCTTGTCTTCTATTATTGCTTCCACCAAGGAATCATCATATGATGTGTCAGTTCCCGTAGATCTTTTTGCCTATGGCTCCTCGGTCTCAACCTATTTACTAATGGAAATATCTTGCAAGGATTTTTTCTTTTATTTGTACCGTAGCTTTAGAAATTTCTTTTGTACATTAATATTGATGGTACTAATTGTGTCCATCCAGGGATATCCCAAAAAAACATCCTCCTCATCCATATCTAAAGTATAAAAGTTGGAATGTAATACATATTTATCCATGGTAACCTTCAAGTCCTTAAGTATTTGAATGAGCTCACCATCAACTTGTGTGTTGTCAATATGTTGTGTAGGAACTTGCAATATTTTGGCCGATTTGATATTGATGAGATTATGCTTGCAACTAGGGTTAATAAAAATAATCACCTTGTCCTTGTGAATACATCCAAGAACCTGTGACATGGAGATATCAAAAAATAGGCCTTTATGACTCTTATTTTCCTTCTTTCTAGCATGAGACCACTTGTCCAAAATGACTTCTTCGAACTCTTCATCAGAAAGTGGTTGCATCTTGTCATGGTTAAATGAGTCTACCTGTATAGAAACCTCATATTTGAAATCAATCCCTGGTCCATATCTCTAAGTTACTAGGCATAGTAAATTTTTATATTTTAGTTATTCCTCAATAGTAGGACCATCATCATTTCCTTTAAAAAACATCTTGCTAGAACTCCTAAAATAGCGTCAAGGTTTTGAATAAAATCACTTACTTAGGGGAGAACAAAAGTGAAATCGTCACAACTCAGCTAATATAGCTTAGAATTCTTATTATAAACTATTTTTGTAAATGGAATGGACACTCTACATCTTCCCATGTGACTACGATCACAAATTGGACACTTTGTAACTCATATATCTGTTGCAAAATTTCATGTCGTCACAAAAATTGATGAAAAATAATTGATTTTAGATCAACAAGATCTCCTCTAGCCAGATTCTGATTCAGATGATATATATATTTTTTAAATTGGGTGTTTCTAGAGATGAAATCATATATGCAATTAGATTATGAAAATTCTTCACCCAAATTTCCAGAAATTGATCTGAAATTTTCTGCCCACTATTTTCCACTAAAAAAATCTATGAAAAATAGTTGATTTTAAATTAGCAAGATATCTTCTATCTGGGATTTGATTTAGACAATTTTCTTTTTTGAACTTGGGTATTTTTTCAAGAGGAATTCAGATATGCAATTAGTGTCTAAAAATTACGCACCAAAATTTCTAGAAGTGATATGAAAACATGACACCCACTATTTTTCTAAAAAGAAAATTTCTGTGAAAACAAAAAACCCACTTTGTCAAGGAAAGAGATCTGAAACCACTTGTTGTAAACTTGTAGATATAATAAAATATCTAACAAAAATAATTTTACTAAAAATCCAATAATATATAGAAACGCTTCAGATATTTATTAATATAAAACCCTTGAGGTAGGGTAACACCAAACAACTACTTTTTAAGGAAGGAAAACACTCCACAGTCCATATGCTTGTTAATACAATACTCGAAATATCTCCATTGGAGAGTTTCTAGCCTATATATACCATGGTAATACCATTTGTAATACCATCAACCCTCAATACCACACATCCAATACCATGGGATTATCATATTATGCCTTAACTACTTATGTTCCCTTGCATAGAGTGGGTTAACCACTTTATTTATTAAAATATGGCCCATTTATTCATCATCCTTAACTAAACTAACTAATTATAGTCACTTTTTCTAATGAGAATCAACTACTTACAATCAACATTAATGTGGGTAACCACTTACGAGCTTTATTTACTAAACTAACTAATTGTGGTCTCCCATTTATATCACTTTATGCCCATGGGGACACCCATAGGTACCACGTATTATCCACCCCTAGGCACTCTTGTTGATGGCTGAAGTATTCATGTTAAACTCACATACAAAATGATAGAAAAAATTAGATAAAGATGAGATACATATGATTCAAATAGATATACATTTTATATAATGTCTAATGACTCTTTGTTTTCATATTCCATGTGGTCTCTTGGACTCCAATGACCTTTCACATTCCACACCATAACCCATAGTGGATTAAGTGTCCAACATTCGCTACTTGATCTAGAGGGGTATATGTGAGTCCAAGAAGAGATCTCAAATATAAAAATGCAAAAATGCATGCAAAAATTGGTTGATTGTTCTCTTTGAAATGATGGTATAAGGTGGTAGAAGTTGAGGTCTCAATCGGTGGTGGTTTAAGGATGACCACTAACACTGGAATGCTTAGTTAAATTCTTGGAAAATTTACAAATATGGCTAGAAGTTGAAGACTTATACTAGCAGAAGTGATCCCTAATTTTCTGAAAAGGGAGACTATTGACATATCAACTTGAAGCACTTAATGTAGTTCCTAGAACAATTCCAAATCTGGCTAGAAGTTGAACTTTTTTACTAAATGAAGTTCTGCCTATTTTTCTTGAAGAGAGATACCATTTAGATCTCAAATTGTGGTGGTTTAAGGAAGGCCACCAACCAAAGTTTATGCTCATGGGTTATTGCTTTGTCTCTGGCTATAACTCTGAATGTGGCTATGGATGAATCTGGATCTAGGCTCATGTAGTAGTATCAAAATGTGGTTAAATCTTGCTTGATTTATCTTTAAATATTGTAGATTTCGATTAATCCCCCCTTGCTAGATACAAGGTGAGAAGATGAAGAAATATCAATTGCAATATGTGTCAAAAATAGAGAACAAATTCTATGATATGACCGAAATATCCTCTTCGATGTAGAAGCCCATTGCCTAGAAGCGATCCATTCAAGGTGAATATTCATCCTTGTAGGAGGCTTGTTTCTAAAGTATCTATTTGAATGATGAGTGTGCTTACCACAATGCTTATAAGGGTGAATATAAAAGCAATGATCTTTCACATGGCCAACTTGATTACAGTGTTGTTATTTAACAATCTTCTTTGAATGTGGAGGCGGAGCAATATATGGAATAAATGAATGTGAACCATCTATAAGAATCTAAACACATTGAAGCTTGATGGGTTTCGAGTATTCCAAAGTTTGAAATGATACCTCCTTATCATATACAAGACCGATTATATTCTAGTTGTTGAAAAACTCTTCCCAAGGTCTGATGATGGGCTTAGAAAGTGCAAGTTGAATTTCTACATCTACATGCAAATATGCTCTTGCAATGGGCATTGAATCAAGCTAAAATTTATTGATTTGATTAGTTTCTAATTGATGATGGGAGTTTGTCTCAAATTCAA
The DNA here is from genome assembly GCA_000404065.3 of Pinus taeda. Taxonomy (NCBI): domain Eukaryota; kingdom Viridiplantae; phylum Streptophyta; class Pinopsida; order Pinales; family Pinaceae; genus Pinus; species Pinus taeda. The sequence goes on from APFE030861603.1 coordinate 222,794, forward strand.
ATAGAGTATTGTTCTAAACAAAAAACAATATCATAATGATGCTTACGCTGTTGTAACTCATATTTCTATACTTGTGATTCAAGTTGCAAAAACTCTATCTTCTCTAATGCATTTTGCAAACAAGTTCTATTATCAGACAAAGTATCGTTGTTGATTTTAACTATTATTTCAATGGTATGAATGATTAGAGTTATTAATAACTCTAACAAATTGTCAATTTGAACCATCTAAAAACTTAAAAAAAAATCCTTGCAACTCCACCCATCAACAATCAGTGAATCACAAAATAATTTTGAAAATAAATACCAAATTGAGGTCTCAACACATCATTAAGTATGCCTTTGATTTTGTTTAGAAAAAATTAGTCTTCTAATTGAAATGAAAAATGATCTTACTTATGTTTCGAGACAATAAAAGTATGCAGGTCACACTAGATGTGCAAGCAAAATACAATCATACAAGTCACTAGTTTGATTTAAGAAGTGTATATTGTTGCATTGCATCGATTCGTCTCCTTGTGCACAAATTATTTTCATCAATGATGGAAAGAAAATGCATTCACCATTTTGGTTGATTCTTAATAGAAGGAAAAGCTATGCATGACGCTCCAACAATAAATTCTACCAACATGACCTCACGGTGCTGGAATAAAGAAATGTCCCATGGCTAAGGTGACATTACAAGCAAAAAAATGTATTCGAGCATGCCAATGTTTAGATGCGAGGTTATGGAACCTTGAGATGCGAGCTTATGAAATGAGCTTGTATTTACCAACTATAATGTTGATAAACACTCGCATTGTATATAAAAAGTCAACTAGACGTTAACGCATGAACTTCAATACATTTACTCAAATTTCAATGCTCCGTTCCCAATAAATCATGCTCCATTCCATGCTCTATATGAAACAAATGGATAAAACAGTGCTTGCATTAATGTATCAGTTGCAAAATACATTTTGTAGGCTTCACAATAGTGAATGTCCAATGCATAGTCACTGAACTTACTTCATTGTAGAGAAACAATGAAGTGCACATATGTAAATAAATTCAACATATTCGATGCATAAAGACAACATGAATAATGTATAGCCAAAAAATTAAATGAATTCCAAACTTTGGGATAAAATTTTTAGTGATAGGTGCAATGAGGGACTGGTAGTGGTTAGCACTATCGAGATAGCTTGGACAAGTCCTTGGAAAAAACACAACTCAATATTGCTTTATGTATTGTTTGCATCATAGCTAAATTGTATTGTATCCTCTCTCTTTTACCTCGAGTTTAGGATGCAAAGGGTTGTAGGTGAATGGTGCATGTGTGAAATACAAATTGGGAACCAGAGAGAATGGGCATGGAGGAGACAATAAATGGACATGGAAGTGTTGGTAGATAAGTGCTTGGATGGACACGTTTTGATGTTTCTCTGTATGATGTGCTATTGTGGTTTCCCATAAGAGTTTAGGTGTGAGGAGTGTGAGCTTGTTAGTGGAGCGTTAGGGTTCCTAATGACAAGATTTTATGTATGCATCAAGGAAAACATTAAACACGGAATGGAACATATGACAAGTAATGATTGAAAATGAAACGTTATGAGCATGAAACATTAATGACCATTCACATTCATGAAAAATGACGCATTACCGCAATAAGAGAGACACATCGGTAACAAATATGTATCAATAGAGTAAAATGAGACATGGATTTTGGTCAGCATGACCAGAGATAAGACTCAAATCGCAATGATAAAACTGAAGACTGTGCATGACAGACTAGTAGAAATGGTAGGTTACAAAAGGGAAATTATTGTATAATGTTTCCAATATTTGTGTTGAATTATTAGGTTGATTAGACCACAAAACTTGTGGTGGAGCAAAGCCACACAACTTTGGCTCAAACTTTAGTAGGTCCAAAATTTACTGGCTCTGATACCATGTTAAAATCACACGCAAAACGACAGACAAATTTAGATAAACGTGAGATACATATTATTCACACAAATACACATTTTATACATTGTATGATGACTCTTGGTTTTCATATTCCAAGTGGTCTCTTGGACTCCAATGACCTTTCACATTCCACACCATAAGCCATAGTGGATTAGGTGTCCAACAATTCGCTTGATTATCTCTTCCTTTTAAAGCATCTACATAAATAGAGCTTGGCAGAGTTTTAGCATATTATTGATGAGTTTTAAACCCTATGCTAGATTTTCATTCTAAAGATATTTTCACATTGAGAATTTCCTTCAAGACTTCAGATCCATTCAAAAACTTTTGATTCAAATATGCTTGAGATTTTTCCTTTATTAGATGAGATCTTAAGGAAACAATTTTTCCTTCAAGTTTGTGGAAACGTTTCTCCCAATATCCTAGTTGATTAGTGACACTTCCTCCTTCATTGTTGCCTCCACCAGGAGTATTTTTCAAAAAATTATGTCTTCTTCATGAGAGAATGGACTTTAAATCCCAAACATCGTAAGTTGTAAGGATTCATTCTCTTCCTCCAACTTGTCCCAGTTGTTTTACTAATTTTTTAGTTGCTGAAACAAAAATTTTTTGAACTTTTCAAGCTCCTCTATTTATGTCTTGAAAACACGTCAACAATATAAAACTTATCTTCTTTTATTCTTCATATTTCCTCCTTCAACAATTTGTTCTTAATTCTTGTCTTTTCTCATCTCATCCAATGCATTGGTTAATTCTCCTTCACAATATTCAAGCTCAAATTCATATTTGGATTCAAAGTCCATAAGAACACATTCATTATGTCCCTCTTCATATAATGATGTCTTGCTACTATGTTCTTTAGAGTCACTTTCCTCTCTGGAGTAAAATCTCTTTTTCCTTTGAGCTTTATCTTTATGATACCTAAATTTTATTCTTTTCCTTCATCTTCTTTTGCTTTTAATTATGTTCAAACCTCTTATGATGGACACTTTGATGCTAAATGTTCCCTTCCACAAAAAAAGCATTTGAAGGAAATTTCATCTTTATATTTTTTGGAACCCCTTTCAAGCATCCTAGCAAACTAAAAAATTTATTGAACTAATTCGTTGCTGGAGATTCTTCCTTGACCTTCTTAGAGAATTTCTTGAATTTCTTGAAGTGTTTTTTGGCTTTCTTGGAAACATTGAAGGTTGCTTCACTAGATTCTATTTTATCCTCTCCAATTCACATCTCATATGCCATAAGAGTCCCAAGAAGTTGTTCCATGGTGACAATGCTCATATATTCCATTTCCTCAATTTCTCAGACCTTTATATTGAACCTTGATGGCAAGGACCTCAATATTTTCTGAATAATAACCTCATCTTCAAACTTGTCATCTACGTCTTTGGTCAAATTAGTAACTTCCTCAACTTTGCGAAAATATTCACTAATTCTTTCCTCTTCCTTCATATTTATGCTCGTAAGCCTCATTCGGTAGGTTTGAAGCTTCACCTTCTTCACCTTGTCATTTCCTTCATATTTTTTCTGAAGCTTGTCCCAAACATCCTTCGCTAACTTCTAATGCATCACATTAATGACTACATTCTCACTTAGTCTAGCCGAAATAACATTTTTTGCCTTAGCATTGTTTTGATAAACTCTCTTCCCATTAAAATATGTAGGAAGAGTATTAGGAACTATATATCTTGATACAAAAGTAACATAAACTTCAACATCTAGGATCATCAAATTTCTTTCCATCCTTATTTTCCATATTCCATAGTTCTCTGTATCAACAATAGGAACTTTAACATCTTGAGTAGCCATGATCCCCTTCAAATATTATTACAACGGTTAAGATACACCCAAAAGTTTTGGAATTGTAGAGTTGGAATTGATGTCAATAGGCACTTAGCGCTACTTTTATTATGTTGATGTCAACTTGGATTGTATCTGACTCCAGTGTGATTGGTAGAAAATTTACAGGATGATGCAGAAGCACCTGGCAAGGTGGAGTTTTATGTTGATGTCTTAATGCTTGTAGAGAATGTGTTTGGAGGCTTTGTCATGATTATCATAGGTTTTACATGGGTTTTCAGAGGCTCTATAGGTTCATGAGATATTTGAAGTAGTAGATGGATAAGTTTTGGAAGTTCTAAAGTCGAGTAGATGGAAGAAATGAGGCTTCAAATAGGTGACACAAGTGACTAGTTGAGGAAGTTTTAATGATATGTACAAGGGTTGTTGAGGTATTATTGAGACTTTTTAAGGCTTGGAAATGTCCCATGGGTGTTGAAGAAGGTGTCCTAAAGGTTGGAAGTAGTTTGAATGAGGTTTTACTTAGTTTTGGGTTTAAAAACAGGGTAAATCGGGTCACAGTGGAGAAACCCTGCATTATAACTCTAGTCACAATGGATAAAAATGTGTTATTAACTCACTTCCCTAATGGAAAACCTGTTTTACCTCTTCTAGAGTGAATTTCCCGGATTCTATGTGCACTCAGTCAATGCCAGGAGCATATACTTTGGTTTTTGGACTTGGTAATTAGTCCGAAAGTCCGATGAAGTCTTCTAGAAGATGGTTAAAGTTGATAATATCTATCATTCAATGAAGATAATGGAGGATCAGGTCTAGGAGGAGAATTATATATTTGAGATTTCTTTGAGGATAGGTTGGTTGTATAATTGGTTAGTTGACTAAATGTGTGAGAAGAGAAAAGTATGCAATTGGACTAGACTATGTAGATGTCCTAAAGACTTCAAGAGATAGATCAAAACTTGCAGAAGGTAGCATAAACATGTTTCAATCAACATATTGAGCAGAGAGCAAGGAGTTGTTACAAAGGGAGCTTTGAAGATTTATCTTATGTATTTTGTTATTTGTAATGTGTTTATTATATTATCTTGTGTAGTGTTTGTATTGATTGATTTTATAATTTTGTAGAGGATTGATATGTTTTTGTTGATTTGTGTAGTTCTCCTTGGAGTCTAGTTTTAAAATGAATGAAAGTGTGGCTCTGAGAGGTTACGAGGTAGTGGCCTTCATTCAGTATTGGTTGGACAAGATAAGGGTGGTGGCTCTTGTGTGGTAAATATAGTATATCCGAAGTGCTATCTCCATCTAGTGGTGGTTGGATAGTCCATTTGTGGTTCAGTGAGGCTTAATAGGAGTGGTGGCTTCCAACAGGTGGTGACTTGCAAATTCTTGTGAGTAGAGGCTTTCTATATGGTGGTGGCTAGCAATATTGTTCAAAGGGGTAGTGGTTCCTAACTAGTGGTGGCTAGTTGAAAGATATAAAATAATGTATTCATATAACAATAAGAGAATGAGAAGCGACACAACAACAACGAGTGGTTTTTGTTCCTCTGAGGTTTCCATCAGGAATCATCGATGTCTTATGTGTTGAATGTTTTATTGTTTTCTGTTTATGTTTGAGGGTTTGATTTCTCCCAATGTGTTTCATATTGTTAATGGTTAAAATATTAATCAATTGGTGAAAATTTTATAAGTGCCATCACTACTGATTCATCCCTCCCCTCTTATAAGTAGTGATCTACATTTCTAACAAAAGGAGTTTCCTAGGATACCACTTGTTAGGATATAAAAATACTAGGGGGGGTGAATCAATATTTCATGAATAATACAAGTTATTGAAAGATGATAACTTTTCAAAATTTAAACTTTAACAACACATGCAACAAATCAAACACAAACAACACCACATAAAGATATCAATATTTTAGGTAGAAAGCCTCTTCTAATAGAAAACCACCAAAAAAGTAAATCAACAAAGCAAAAATAAAGAATAAACAAAACTGAAATTAGAACTAGAAACAAATAAAAGAAGGACAAGTAATTACATCATGTCATTAGTCATCAAAAACAAGATCCACTACCTGAGCTTCCTATCAGAACCTGAAAGAAAAAACAATCATCCACAATCAATCAAGCTAAAGAAGCAATCCCAACAAACAACATAAATAACACTTCCAAGGTAATATATAAAACAACATCTATGGCATCAAGAGCGTAAAATGAAGAAAAATAAAGCTACACACCAATGCACAACCTTGATCTCACACACACAAAACAACCACCGCAAATCAGAAAACAATCACCGATAAGAACTCAAAATAGTGATTAAAATAATAAATGCAATTAGAGTAATGTAGAGTTAATCATATATGTTCATACATTATAGATTTGGTTAGGTTTATACTTTCATTTTCATTAAATGCGAGAGATTGGTCAACTTTAATCATCTTCTAGATGAAGAGCTACATTCCTCAAACTTTTTGACCAAATAGCAAGTGTAAAAAACATAGAAAAATCTAGTGGAATTAATTAAGTGTGTGTAAATTTCAAGAAATCCATCTACAACAATCTTCACTTGGATGAAACTTTCTCCCAAAGGCTATTGTTTTTCGGATAGTATGAACACGCCAGAGAAAATGTTGTTATTTTCGCCCTATAGAAAACTACTTTCTAGAGAAGATACCATAACACTTGAAGTTTGTAACCTCTTTCCACCAAATTTGTAGTGCAAACTTATGATAGTAATATGCAACCTTGAGACATTATAACAATCATAGAAGATCATAAATATCTTGCCCATGTGGCTGGGTTCTTGATCAGGGGCTCATGTCTAAAGTGTCGTAAAATGCTCAAAAATTAAAGTGCTCAGAATTAGCTCAAACCTAAATGACTGGATAGAGCTCGTCCTCTTGATTCCGGTGCCGCAAACAATTCGAAAAACGGTCACCGTATGAGAAAGTTATGACAAAAACAAAATTGCCCAATAACCCTTAATTTTTGAATTTTCAAAAAAAATTAAAAAAGAATATTCCTTGGGATATTCTAGTGAATATTCTTTTTTTGGGCAGCCAATCACAGGTTGCCACGTGGCAGGCTCGGAGGCTGCCATGTGGCCCAGGATGATGTCAGCAACATGTATGGGCGCATTTCAAAATTTTGGTGGCGGTGAGGTTCAATCCCATGACCTCCCGTTCAACAACCAAACATCTTACCGTTGGGCCAATCAAGTGGTTCATGTTTGGGTAGCGGACCAAACGCTATTTAAAATTTTAAAATGTTTTTGGGCGGGAAATGAAGGGGGCCAGCCCCTTAGCGGCCAGCCCCCATTCCATATGACCTTATGCCAAGAACCGTGGGCCAGAACACTAACCACCAGTCAGCACGCAATCCAAGGAAAACTGCAGTTAATATAAATGTGTTCACATGTGCATTAAAGAAATAGTTAAATCCGGTGGTCAGGTCAGGATTTGGTGGCGGAATTGGCGGACTGCCAAAATTGGTGGGCTTATCTGGCCTCCAACTATAGTTCGCTGGAGTTTTTTTAGGCCAAACTGGAGGAAAACTTCAATGAGCCATAACTTTGGCTAGGAAAGTCAGTTTTGGACGAATTGTTTTTTTATTTTGGGTATTTTCGACCTTCTGAAGCCATTGGGACAGGTCTTACAGCATTGTGAGGTCATTTGCAGAGGTTTTGGAGCCATGGAAGTTTTAGAAGCCACTAGGGCCCAGTATTGTGAGAACTGTATAGGGTTGCAGGTATCCATTGGAGGTGAAACAGTAGTCAATCCTGAAGGATTCATGTGTTTTGAATCCGTTTTTACAGTCTATTTCACCTGTAGAGACTTCTATTCAGTTGTATATTCATTTTGAGCATTTAATTAAAACGAGGAAAGGCCCATTTGGGAGCCTTGGACCTAGTAGACGTAGCCCAGGAGGGGTGAACTACTTCATCAACTTCTTTTGCATCTGTGGTTGATTTATTTTGCAGAACAAATTCATTTTAATGTGTTAAACAGTAAAAGGAAATAATTCTGCTATGCTTAAATGGATCATGAACAGCTGAAAATTTCATTTGTTTCTTTACTGCAAGACATGGGCATCTTTTAAACATGTTTACTACTGAATTGAATACCTTGCAAACCTTTTTCAAGTAGTTTCAAATTTAGATCAGTTCTTCAGTAGACACCTGTAGCATAGACTTTAACAAAAAGGCTGAGGAAAGTGACAAGATTCTGCAGCGGATTGAGCAAAAATCTAAATCAAACAACAGTCACAAGACATAGTTAGGAAACCATTTATATGCTCATTTTAAACTAATATGCAATGATTTGATAGCTTGGAGGTTTAGGTAACTGGAGAAAAAGGCTAAAAAGGTATGTAGGGAAGATGTAAGTTTGGGACTCAATAGCATGTGTCTTTAATGCCACTACAAGTGACCTCAATAGACTTATCAATGAATCATTATGTGTCTAAATATATGGGAATGGTTGGATTTGTCACTTCAACAACTTCCTTAGTGGTCACCTATGTAGTTTCTTTGGAGGCCACTTTACGTGTAGCGGGAGACATGGCTCCGAAAAATTGTGAAAGTGTGACAATACTTGTAGCTCAGGCACCTCTTTGTGGAAGAACACTCATAATGACAAGATTATCTCTATGAAATCTCCTAGCTATTGCAAAAATGTCTTAGCAAATGATATTCAAAGAGCCATTAAATGTAGTAATAATGTAAATCTATCAACAACATCACATAATCACTTACATGCGTAAGAAAATAAGCATGTAAACAAGGAGGGCACACTTTCAAAGCATGAAGCGAGTTCAAGGGTCATTCAGGGCTTTCCAAGTGTGCTCAAGCAAGAGAATGAAAACCTCAAGGGAACAAGGGCACACTTCGAAGTGACGAAGGATGCGTCTTTGGGCCTTTTGGCCTTCATGGTGCACTCATGCGCTCAAAGAGATAAAGAGGGTGCACTAGCACACTCCAATGGGATGAAGGAACATGTCTTCGAGTGTTCAGGTCTTCAAGGTGTGTTCATGTGCTCATGGAGAAGAAGGGTGCACTAGCACATGCCGAAGGGAAAAAGGGAAAACATTCAAGCCTTTGAGGTGCACTCATGTGCTCAAGGAAGGCACAGTTCTTCGTGATGAAGGAGTGCGCTCAAGAGGAGAACTTCTAGGCACAATTTTCAGAGTTGATTGGGCTTTGGGTTCTAGAAGTGCACTCTACTTAAGGATGGCCCAAGAACAAGCATGGAAGCAATATTTAATGATATAAATGAGAAGAGGAAATATATACAAGCTTTTATGTGTGTTGTTGCAATCATGGTGAGAATATGAAAGGTCAAGGAACATGCAGACTCTTAGCTTGCAACAACATATTAACACTTGTAGAGGCAATATTGAATAGAAATTCTAATAAATAAACTGGAAAAAGAAAATATCATCGTGAAATCATGTGTGCCCTCCTTGGGCACACCCCAAATGCTTGAAGGTTTTCTCTTCGTCTCTTCAACATGCACCATTGTGCCCTCCTTGAGTGCACTCCTTCAGCATGAAGACATGTGCCCTTATTGAATGTATGCATGACCTTCCTTATTGCATGTGAGCACACTCCTAGAAAATAGGAGCTCGCTTTACTTCCTTCAACTAACTCATTCACTTGTTGACAAGTGGTGATCATGCATGAGATAGTTTTGCATGTAATATCTTTTAAATTAACCCAAGTAACCATTCATTTTCATAATAATTTTCATTTGGGTTGGACGCACCGCTGTAGATTAAGAAACTCTTCATCAATCTATGTTACAAGAAAGTTTTGAAAAAATAAAATAAAATTAGCAACGAAAGAAAGATTGACAGTGAAATCATGAAAGGCAATGAATAGAATCAACATGCAAAACTTGCTTGTAATGAAAATTGACGAAGAGTTTCTTAATCCACAGTTGTGCGTCCAACCCAAATGAAAATTATTATGAAAATGAATGATTAATTGTGTTAATTTAAAAGAGATTACATGCAAAAATGTCTCATGCATGATCACCACTTGTCAACAAGTGAATGATTTAGTTGAAGCTAAGGGAGCTCCTATTTTCTAGGAGTGTGCCCACATGCAATAAGGAAGCTCATGTGTGCATTCAATAAGGGCGCATGTCTTCATGCTAAAGGAGTGCACTCAAGCAGGACACAATGGTGCATGCTGAAGAGACAAAGAGAAAGCCTTCAAGCCTTTGGGGTGCACTCAAGGAGAGTGCACTTGCTAAGCACAAAGGAGTGAGCTCAAGGAGGGTGCACTTCTTCAGCCCGAAGGAGTGAACACAAACCAAGCACATGTCTTCATAATCTAGGAGTGTGCTTTTGCCTTTAAAGGGAACTTTTCTTTCATTTGTTTGCTTTTGTGTGCTTTTCGAGTGTGTGCATGGCGAAAAGGCTAGTTTCTAAGTCAAGAAAAGTAATAAGTGTAGAAAATCTTATGGTACTTTAACCCGATAATGCAATATAAATCAAAGCAGAATACTATAACCTACTTCTACTATCAATTTGCGGAAGCTTAAAGATCGAGCTGAATAATATAACCAGAAGAAGAAGAATCACTGGCACTATACACATGAAAATACTTTGGGGAAAACCTCAGCTAAAAACCCCACACTATTGTATTATCATATATGGTGGAAATACATAGGAATTATACAAAGCCTTAGCTCTCACATCTAGCCAGCTCTCAGTACAATCCTCACAGATACTCATAGGAAATTTTGGCTTCTCTCTAACCTTCCTCTCTGCCCTCCAAGCTCTTATTTCCTTGTGTTTTTCCTTGTGGATGATTCTCCTGTTACCAAGTAGAAAACTTCCTCCAAAACTACACAATCCTCAAGGATGAATCCTTAACTACATGCATGAGTTTTCTCCATGAGAAAACACATGCACTTGATATTACACTATCCTTGAACATTAATCTTAATTGGGTCTTTCTCAGAATAGACATGCATGAGTTTTTGAAGAGGGAATCTTCAGTTAACCGGAGTAGCATTAATTGAGTGCATTAATGCATCAAATGATTGTTAACTCACTATTAGTTCCTCAAACAACTTGGAGCTAATTTAACTGGACTTAACTCAGTAAACTGAGTTAACTAATTAAAACTCAAATATAACTCAATCTTATCTCCTTAATTTAAGGGATGACTCTTGCATGACTTCAGAAAGACTTCTAACTTAAATTTCTTCTACTAATTAATTTAAAATAAATTAATTAATTATTTCCAAGTATTTGTTAAGAGTAAATTCGATTTTAATTCACAATTTAATTCAAGGACAAATTAAATTGGAATATTCTTGTTTCCATATTTCAACACTCCCTCTCAACAAGAAAGGGATTATTTGCCACCCCGATCCTGTCTCTATGGAACTCAAATTTACACTTTGACAATGCCTTTGTAAAAATGTCAGCATCTTGCTCCTCTGTTGAAATACACTACAACAACATGATCCTCTCGACCTGTGAAAAGCCACGGGTAACAAATATTGCCTTATGCTTCTCCACACTACCATTAGCAGCTTGCTTTACCTTGTAAAGCCAATGAGAACTCACAACTTACTTGTTCTTCGGTCTCAAAACCACGTCCCAAACACTATTAAGAGCTATGGAGTCACACTCCTCCACCATAGCATCAACCCAAATTAGTTGTTGCACTGCTTCCTCAAAGGAAGATGGCTTGGTCTCAACACATTCCCCAGCAAGGGCCATGTATCCAATGTACCTCTCACGTGACCTCCTCTGTCTGCGCTGAGAAGATGGTGCTCCCACATTCTCTCTCGCATCCTCCAACAATCTGTCAGCTTCTCTTGTGCACTTCCATCCATCTCTGGAAGACTTTGCTTGAGTGGATGTCTCCACTCCTAGAACCTCTGCATGCAGCTGCTCCACATCAGTCTGAGGCTCCTCCTCCTTAGGAGCCAATTGTTCCTCCACAGCCTATAGTTGGATCTCCCTCTCAAGGGAAACTCGCATGGCCTTCTGCTAATCAAAATTGAGATCTCTGCGAACCACTATCCTCCGACTGGTAGGTAAGTACACCCAATAGTTGTGAGGTGTATCAGTGTACCCCACAAATATCCCTGACTCTGATGTGAGCTCAAGCTTCTTCCATGCATCCTTTATCACATGGCAATTTAACGATGAGCCAAAGATCCTGAATTGACCCACATCTGGTCCCTTACCAGAGAAAGCTTCCTCTGGTGTCTTCATCCCAAGTATGCGATGCAGGCTTCTATTATGAAAATAGACTGTTGTGTTGCATGCCTCAGCCCACAAGTGAAGTGGTAGGCCTTGGTCATGCATCATTTCCCATGCTACCCCTACAATAGTTATGTTCTTCCTCTTGGCCACCCCAGTCTGTTGTGGGTTATGAGGTGTCATCAACTCTCATTTAATTCCTTCCGCTGCACAAAAGTCCTTAAGCTATTGAGAGACATATTCTCCACCATTGTTGCCTCTCAAGGCCTTGATCTTCTTCCCTGACTCTTTCTCAACCAAAGCTTTGAACTCACAAAACTTTATGAAAGTTTGGTCCTTCTTTTGCATGAATAAATCCAGCATTTATGAGAATAGTTATCAATGAAAATCACATAATACCTTTGCTTCGTTGTGGATTCCGTCAAGAATGGTCCACACATATCAATATGAACTCACTCTAAGATAGCCTCTGCTCGACTGTCTCGATCATGAAAGGAAGACTTGGTGTACCTTCCCAAGGTACAACCTTTGCATTTGTCAACTTGCTCAAGTTTACCTTTGGGAAGTCCTGTAGATATCTGCTACATTATCTTCAAAGCCCCATGATGCAAATGGCCCAATCACCTGTGCCACAACTCACCAATGTCTTGGCTTTGCACCAATTCTGCTTTCGTACTCAATGGTGCACAATCATCTACCTCTAGTTTATGGATATTCTTCACCCGAATCCCTATCCTCTTGGTCTAACCCGTGTCTATGTGTCTTAGGAATGCCTTCCTTTACCGAAGACAACATTATAGCCTTTGTCCTCCAACATCGCGATCGATACCAAGTTCTTCTTTAGTCCAGGCACTTACATCACATCTGTCAAGGTGAGAGGAGCTCCATTCTCCCTCTTAAAACAAACGTGCCCACTCCTCAAACACTATACCTTCCATCGTCACCCATCTCTATGCACATCTTGAGGTCTTTCTCCTCCAAGGCACTGAATAAATTTTTATCATCGGTCATGTGGAATGAGGCTCCACTGTCAAGATACCAGACACCACCCATCATTGATGACACCATGCATGTGATGAGGGTAAAGTCCATTTCGAACTGAGAGGATAATGCCTCACCTTCCGATCCTTCCAAGGATCCCTTCTTGGACTTCTTCGATGGGCAATTAGTCACATAATGTCCCATCTTGTGACAATTACAGCATCTTACTTTAGACATGTCACCCTTCTTCCCTCCATGATAATAATTTGATTTGAAATGGGAAGTCTTCCCCTTCCCTTTCCTTTCCTTACTTGCTAAGACCAGATTTTCTTCATCATCATTCCTGGATGAAGAACCATCTCGTGTGCTCCTCCTGATCTCCTCCTGCATAAGATCCGACCACAGTCATTCCCAATCCGACAATTTATCCCTTCCATTCACAGAGTCTTGGTAGCTATTCCAACTCTTTGGAAGGCCAAGGAGAGCGAGGCTCACCATATCATCATCGGCAGTAGTTATTCCCACATTGCCAAGCTCATCTCTACAGGTGACGAGCTTGTTAAGATATTTGGAAATAGTTGAAGTTGGCTTTGGTATTTCTTGATCAATGAATTCCTTCAAGCCATTTTCTTCTAATACAGCCTCCATTATATCTTTCCATGCTATGTAATTCGAGCTACCTTCCAAGTCATACTTGAGTCTCAAGCCATAGAACACCATTGGCCAACCTTGAAGTATGTTATGAATTCGATTTGCACCTACAACTCCAAACTTCAAACTTCGAATTCTCTTCTCAGTATACTATTCACAACTATGATACCATGTAGAAAATTTCTACAAATCTAGCTCCGATACCATGTAGAAAATCTGAAGGTAGGATATCCCGATAATGCAATATAAACCAAAGCAGAATATTATAACCTACTTCTACTATCAATTTGTAGAAGCTTAAAGATCGAGATGAACAATATAACCATAAGAAGAAGAATCAATGGCACAATACACATGAAAATACTTTGGGGAAATCCTCAGTTAAAACCCCCACACTATTGTATTATCATACATGGTGGAAATACATAGGAATTATACAAGGCCTTAGCTCTCACAGCTAGCCAGCTCTCAGTACAATCCTCACAGGCAATCTTGGCTTCTCTCTAGCCTTCCTCTCTACCCTCCAAGCTCCTATTTCCTTGCGATGTTCCTTGTGGATGATTCTCTTGTTACCAAGTGGAAAATTTCTTCCAAAACTACACAATCCTCAAGGATGAATCCTTAATTGCATGCATGAGTTTTCTCCATGAGAGAACACATGCAACTGATAGTACACTGTCCTTGAACATTAATCTCAACTGGTTCTTTCTCAGAATAGATATGCATGAGTTTATGATTAGGGAATCTTCAGTTAACTGGAGTAGCACTAGTTGAGTGCATTAATGCATCAACTGACTATTAACTCACTATTAGTTCCTCAAACAGTTTGGAACTAATTTAATTGGACTTAACTCGGTAAATTGAGTTACTAATTACAACTCAAACATAACTCAATCTTATCTCCTTAATTTAAGGGATAACTCTTGCATGACTTCAAAAAGGCTTCTAACTTGAATTTCTGCAACTAATTAATTTAAAATAAATTAATTAATTATTTCCAAGTAGTTGTTAAGACTAAATTCGATTTTAATTCACAATTTAATTCAAGGACAAATTAAATTAGAATATTCTCGTTGTCATATTTCAACAATGAGTCCACCTAACCATGAACAAGATAACACAAGTGCTTCTAAAGGTTACACGATGACAATTAGGAAACTTTGACTTAGGAGGATGCAACACTAGGAGAAAACATAAGAATATTGAAACAAACTACGTGATGACACTAAGGGGCATGAAATGACAGTTCATCTAGGCTCCAAAATTGACGTAGGCAAAAATTTTGGAGGGTTGTTGTCGCAGTGACAACATACTCGTACAACCTTATCATGCACCATCGCAACTAGACAACATTTATTTTCTTCATTAAAACAGACCTTGCAGATAGCTTGTCGACAACCATTGTAGACCTTCGCCATCACCTTCAACGACTGCCTCTTTCGATAATTCTAGACCAGATTATGCACTTTTGCTCATCCCTTTAAGGGAGTTTCTCTTTCCAGAGCAAGGCTAGAGGGGAGCTCAGTGACATGATCACTCAACAAGGTATCCCTACCTTCTTATTCATAGTAAGTGCAGGTGATACCAAATGGCATGACTTGTACATGGCCATTCCTTCTACTCCTCCATCTAATGCACATGATCAACCTCATCAGAGAATCCAAAGAATTGTTGCAAACCCACATCATGCAGCTCAATACATCCATTACAGGTTCACAATATTCCTATAAGAGGTGCTACTAAAAGGATTGCATGTAAAGGACTATTGGTGCAGGTATTAATCTACCATTGATTTTCTTTCATCCTTTATGTGCAATGTTTTCATGCATAACTCTTACTTTCTCTCTTCTATTTGGCCTAAGTTTGAATGGAAACATAGAGGATCTGCACATATATAAGGTTTCCTATGCTTAGAAAACACACATGATATGGACAACCTTGACTGGACCAACAAATCTAGAATTGTTTATGCCAAGTCTTTCTTCAATACATATATTACTGCTTGGAACCCTCGATCCCTACATTAAATAAATCCATGAATACATCAATCAATACTTTGTGATCCTTTCCTTCTTGCAACAAATGATATCCTCGCTTCCAACAAGCTCCAAGACTATGAGGATATTGTCAACTATGTCCAACGCCACACAAATAGTCATTCCTCTACATTCCTTCACAAAAAGAACACTACTACACATTGCTAGTATGGATTCCCCTGGGAGTTACCCAAATCCGCTTCTATGCACATCAATGCTTTTGGCCGAAAAATGTATAGTCCTTCTAGAAATGATGACAGGATTAACATTCACAATCTTCACGAGCTTACTCTTTAGAGGGCAAACATTGAATGCTAACCTGTCCTCTCATGTTATGTTGTCTTAAACTACATTTCCAAATATGTAGCAAAAGCAGAGATAAAGTATGAAAGTTACCACGAGATGCTCTCGCATCTTGCACAAATTTCTCCTCTCGATGCCCCTACTGTCATTGTCGTCCAAAAACTCCTAATTGAAATGGTAGCTGATAAGGTCATCGGTGCACAAGAAACATGTCATATGCTCTAAAAACTCCGCTTAACATAATGTAGTCATTCTTTTGTCTCCCTAAATTTAAAGAAAATAGTTTTCGTACATGTTGCACATAACTTGGATGACAAACTTCCAGTAACACCCTTCATCACTTCATACATGCAAAGACTTCCTTCACTCGATTCATTGTCTCTTATTGAGGTCACTCGGTCTAGGTCATTCTTCTCTCGCTAAAAAATAACATCGTGGAAGCATATCTGCTTTAGTACACTTCCATCCCATATCAAGATGTAGACTTATATTGGAGTGAACTACTCTTGTACAATCCTTTTTGCAGGCTACCTGATGACACTGGTGGAACGTACGAGGAGATTGTGGCACATCAACAACAAATTAAAAACACATATTTTGCATGGCATGTCCATCGTGCACCTGAAGAGCCACCTCTTGTCGACTCTGGAAATGACTCTATTCCTAAAATGCAACCCCACCAATCCATTGACAGGGAAGAATGGAATTCCTTTCTCAACTCCAACCAGGTAACAACATCCTCCTTCATAACCTTGACATGCTTGGCCACCATGACTTTGATGCAAACCATAATTGGCCCCTGTTGGGACTCACAATTGACCTATTTTTGACCTTATCTTTTGCCGTATAATTACCCTTTTTGCAGTCATAAGTGAAAGCTTTTATTTTACAATGACTTATTAACCCCAAGGTATGAAGTAACCTTCCGCATGTCTATGTTTAATTGTTTATTTCATATTCATGAATATCTTTATACTTATCCTTGGAAACGTTGACTAAACTGTCAATAATCGTCTTAAGCTTGCAGGAGTTATAATGAACAGTTGCTGTAACACCAGAAACAGCAACTACGCATTTGCTGCAACACCAGAAACAGCAACTACGCAGTTGCTGCAACACCAGCAGCAACAATTACCTAAAGCAAGCTATTTTGTAACAACCATGGATAACAGATGGCAGCCATCTAGAAAGTTGTGACGTGGCATAATCAAGCGGAAGTCTAAAGAAAAAGAACACAGTCAGCAGAACAGCATGGGGAAATGGCGAAGGAATATGAAGATCCCGAGAAGACAGTCAAAATCAGTTACCCGCCAACAGCTAAAGCTTAAGAAAAGGATGTATCATCATACTGTTGTAACAGCACTCTAAATCGCTTATTTTTGACAAAACAGGTTAACTGAATAGGCTGTAATATTCTATTGTAATAGATGTCTCCTCTATAAAGAGGAGACATCTACATGAAACAAAGGAGTTGACGTTTATGATCAGTCTGTAACTGAGATTTTAAGAACATCAGCAAGGCTGAACTCTATTGTATTCGATCTTTTCTGACAGATGAATATAAAACTGTTTTGAGCACTTAATCTCGTCTTCGTTTTCCTGGGGAATCTTGTGAGAAGGACTGGGCCCACCTTCTTCACAAGATTCACCCATTTACTTTCCTGTCAAGTGTGTGAGTGTGAATCAATTTCTTTTCCAGCACTCGTGTGGATTTGGAGCATTTACCTCTGGTATTCTCTGTTTTACTATAACTGTTCATTGATCTTTGAGTTTTTGTTTCTCACCGGTGAATGAGAGTGCAGTTGGCATCAGTAATCTGATTCAGGGCAGGTTAAAATGTCCCATCTTGGAGGATAGGGTCCTGAACCCTCGCCAAACAGAGCGGCCTATTATTTTCTTTTCAATTTGGATTTAAGTAATTTTCATTTTAAACGAATCCTGTAATGACAAAAGTGTAGAATTACGTATACTACAGCTTTCAATGCTTTTAGATTCAAGTACATACAGACGCATGCTTTGAAAAAAAAGACTTTCCCTGGTCGATAATTAATGTGGTACTTGAATGTTTAATTCATAAACATTCAACTAGCCAACATTTGGCGCCGTTGCCGGGGAAGGCAACTAAAGAACTCTAAAAGCATTAATGGTTTCTTTGTGAAAATAACAGGTGTATGAGAGGACACAAGAAACCTAATTTTACAGGTGGCAAAGGAGGAAGGAATACTTTCATCGACGAAATCATCTCTAAGGCCGAAGTATCACAGAGGACGAGTTCCCGGAGACCCCAGATCCAATACTCCTCACAAACAGACCAGCAGACGGAGGAAGTGATAGGACCTGAGAGGGAGCTGGAAGCACCAGAGTGCACCGAGGAACCCGAAGAGGAACCCGAAGACACAGAAGATAAGGCAAGCGATTCAGGAAAAATCTCGATGGAGGATAACAGAACAGAAGGGAGAGGGGAAAACTCGCTCTCTACCCTGGAATTCCCTATTGGGGAACTTCCGAGAGGAACGAACCCCATGAAAAATATTCCACTCTCAGCGTTACCCAATTTCCATGGGTTGTCCTCTGAGGATCCAAACGAATTCCTCTTCAAATTTGACATACTGTGCAGAAGCTATGATTACATAAGTCCTAATCAGAAGCTGAAATTGTTTCCAGCAACACTAAAAGGGAATGCATTGAGGTGGTTTATGAGCTTGGGAGCTCACGCAATCACCACCTGGGACCAAATGAAAGAGGAATTTCTGGCCAAGTATCAAGACTATTGTCGAACGAGAGAAAGAAAGGAAGAATTGTTTAAAATGGTCTAGAAAGAGGACGAGAGTTTAGAAGATTTCGTGGAAAGATTACAGTATAATCTGCAGTGGTTAGATCATCCTAATATGAGCAAAGATATTTTGAAGACCATACTGCTAAAAGGGGTAAGAGATGATTGCCTGGACATGCTGAACATGCTTGGAAAAGGGGACATTTCTAAAGAACCCTTTGAAGAAATTATTAAGCTCTGTATGCGGTGTTCAAGGGGAGCGGCAGGCAGATCGAAAGGCAGAGATAACGTGTATTCAAGGGTTCAAAAGTCAGCCAGTGGAGGAGCAACAAGAGCAGAGATAGGTAATTTATTAGAAGAATTTAAAACTGAAATGCTAAGTTCTTTTGCTTCACAAATTGACTCTCTGCAGGTTAAAAAGAAGTAGAAGCTGCTCTGGCGATTTTTTGTTCGAAATGCAGAGAGAAACATCCACTTAGAGAATGCCCACTGGATAGGATGCCTATATGCACAATATGCGAGAAGGATCATGAGACACAACAATGCCCCTCTTTGCCTGGAATCAAAGCAGCACTGCAAACAACTGAAGAAGAAGCTGAAGCAGTGTATCTAATGACTCAGAGGAGGCAATGGCCGCAAAGACAAGGTACGAGCTCTAATACAACATTCAATCGTTGGAATAATAGTTCTC
>APFE030861603.1:248422-285929 GCA_000404065.3 Pinus taeda
AGTGCAGGAAGAGAACCCTGTTCACACACAAGAACCAACAGGAGCTTCAGAAAAAGTACAGTCAGAAAACCCTGAGAATGTGCAGATGGACGAACCTGTTTCAGAGGAAGTGCAGAAAGAGAACCCTGTTGTTACACAAGAACCAACAGGAGTTTCACAGGAAGTGCAGAAGGAAGAACCAGCTTCGGAAGAAATGCAGTCGGTAAGACCCGTTGATACACAAGAACCAACAGGTCATCTAGAAAACATGCAAGACCAGCAACAGGAACTTACTGCTACACAAGAACCAGTAAGTCCACCTGAAGCTGTACAAGATCAAGAACTTACTGCTACACAAGAACCAGTAAGTCCACCTGAAGCTGTACAAGATCAAGAACTTACTGCTACACAAGAACCAATAAGTTCCTCAGAGGCTGCACAAGAACAAAAAGAGGAGCTTCCCTATGTTATGCAGGAGAAAAAGGAAGAAGATACAGATTCACCCCGGCCTACCCAGATTATTATGGAAGGAAAGACAGATTCACCCCGGCCTACCCAGACAATTATGGAAAAAGAGCAAACAGTCTCAGAAGAAAACAAGGAAGAAGTGAAGCAAGGAGCAGAAGAAGAAAAAGATGCTGGATTATCTCAGCCCACTTCAACAGAACAGACAATTTCGGTTTATGCCTGCATGCAAACAGAGCCTCCCACTGTTAAAGATGCATGTGTAGAAACAGAAAGTTTTCTGGAATTGAAACGCATATGGTGGAGAGAATACCATCAATCTCAAGGGAAAGCATTCGAACAACAGAAAGGGACCTGGTTTGATCATGCCTATGGGAACTGGGAAGCACTGGAATAGTGCAGGGCCCAGTATAAAGAAATTAAGGAACTAAAACACAGGATGACCCTGATGTTCGAGCTGTGCCAAAGGATGTTCACCGCAAGGAAACCCTCCTTCAACTATGCCACATTCTTAAGGGAAAGGCTTGCATTTATTCAGTTGAAGGCCATCAAGGAAGGGAGGCCTTATCAAGTGGTCACAGCAGATCAGTTTATGAAAGCTTTTGCAGAAGCACCCAAAAGTGACCAAAACTTGCTATGTGAATTATACCTCCACAATGAAGCGGTGTCTGAAGAAAGGAACATTAATATGACACCTGTAGTAGGCGACATACAATTGAGAGCTTTCATTTCCTTCCTGGCAAACCAGCTCACCTAGCAAAATCCGTATGTCTCAGGCCTCCAGAATGAGCAAAATTGTCTTTTGTGGATTCGGGCGGAACCACAGAACGCCGCCATTTTCATTTTGCAGCATTTAAAAATGATACACGATGATAAGATGAAGGATCATATTATGAAACTGCGAACAGAGGTCCTAGCAGACTGTCAGCAGTATATAAAAACCAAAGCATCATTGGCGGTGGAAGCAAATAAACTATTTTGGGATAACTGCCCCGCAGAAAGGAAAGAATATCACCCATATAACCCATCAAATCTGCAAGTAGCTTTATCAAGGGTACCTCGGTATGTTGAAAGCATGAAAATTTGTGCAGAGAACTGGATAGGCTACAAATTCAGGTTCCCACTTTTATGGTTGCCGGGTGATCAGTATAAGGGTCAGTTTGGACTTTCTAACAGAGAAGAGGCAGCAGTATGGAAACAGATGCGAACTGTTCGTGGTTTCAGAGACAAGTTTGATGTTCCTCCCTACAGCTATTGTCTTAGTAATCTACATTGTTCGTCCCAGTTTTCCGACTCAGACTCAGATTAGACATTGCATGAGGACATGCAATATCTTTAGTTGGGGGGGATGATGGGACTCACAATTGACCTATTTTTGACCTTATCTTTTGCCGTATAATTACCCTTTTTGCAGTCATAAGTGAAATCTTTTATTTTACAATGACTTATTAACCCCAAGGTATGAAGTAACCTTCCGCATGTCTATGTTTAATTGTTTATTTCATATTCGTGAATATCTTTATACTTATCCTTGGAAACGCTGACTAAACTGTCAATAATCGTCTTAAGCTTGCAGGAGTTTTAATGAACAGTTGTTGTAACACCAGAAACAGCAACTACGCAGTGGCTGCAACACCAGCAACAACAATTACCTAAAGCAAGCTATTTTGTAACAGCCATGGACAACAGATGGCAGCCATCTATAAAGTTGTGACGTGGCATAATCAAGCGGAAGTCTAAAGAAAAAGAACACAGTCAGCATGAACAGCATGGGGAAATGGTGAAGGAATATGAAGATCCCGAGAAGACAGTCAAAGTCAGTTACCCGCCAACAGTTAAAGCTTAAGAAAAGGATGTATCATCATACTGTTGTAACAGCACTCTGAATCGCTTATTTTTGACAAAACAGGTTAACTGAATAGGCTGTAATATTCTATTGTAATAGATGTCTCCTCTATAAAGAGGAGACATCTACATGAAACAAGGGGGGATGTTGATGATCAGTCTGTAACTGAGATTTTAAGACATCAGCAAGGCTTAACTCTATTGTATTCGATCTTTTCTGGCAGATGAATATAAAACTATTTTGAGCACTTAATTTCGTCTTCGTTTTCCTGGGGAATCTTGTGAGAAGGAATGGGCCCACCTTCTTCACAAGATTCACCCATTTACTTTCCTGTCAAGTGTGTGAGTGTGCATCAATTTCTTTTCAGCACTCTGTGTGGATTTGGTAGCATTACCTCTGGTATTCTCTGTTTTACTAGTACTCTATTTCATTGATCTTTGAGTTTTGTTTCTCACCGGTGAATGAGAGTGCAGTGTGCATCAGTAATTCTGATTACAGGAGCAGGTGCTGAACGTCCCCATCTGGAGGATAGGGTCCTGATCCTCTGCCAACAGAGCGTCTATTATTTTGCTTTTCAGATTTGTAGATTTAAGTAATTACTTTCATTTTAACGAATCCTGTAATGACATAGTGTAAGAATTACGTATACTACAGCTTTCAATGCTTTTAGATTCCAAGTACATACAGTACGTAGTGCCTTTGAAATAAAAAGACTTTCCCTGGTCGATAATTAATGTGGTACTTGAATGTTTAATTCATAAACAATTCAACTAGCCAACAGTCCCATACTCTTATCCCTTAAAACTTGCAAGAGAATACCATTCGCTTCATATAATTAAATTGCTCCTCCACACAACTTCGCCATCTATCCTCTCCAAACCCACACTCCCTCGCCTCCTTCTCCCCAAGTCAAAGCATGGCTTTCAATATCATTCTTACCCACTTTTTAAGAAATTCCTACACCACACCACTAAAGATGATCATCCAAGGTACTGCTGAAACATGAAAAGTCTTTCCTAATTGGCTAGCTTAAGGATACATTCCTAGCCAACTCTACCAATAAAGAAATCCCTCTAATCTTGCTTGCTCCAACTGGTGTTGCAACCTTCCACATAAATGCACTAACAATACACTACGATCTTCACATCATTGTCTCCTCTATGCAACCTTTAGAAGGTTAGTCCCTTCTAAATCTCTAAGAACAACTTTAACATGTCAAATACATTCTCATGGATGAGATGGGCTTCATTGGCCCTAAAATGTTTGCTCAAATTGATGAATGCTTGTGAGAGGCATTCCCATCCAATAGAAACACCCCATTCAGTTTTCACTATGTAATCCATGTTGGTGACCTCGAGAAATTTCCACCAGTAAAATATACACCAATGTATGTGGGCACATCTCATGGAAATGCATTTTGATGGAGTTTCGATACAGTTGTCATACTCTCAACTATATTTCACTAACAAAGCACTAGCCCTGAAAAAATTGCATTTCACGAGCTCCTCTCTAACCTTCAGAATGCAACCCCTACAATGTATGATTGGAGAATTCTCATGAAACATACAACATCCATCCTTCCATAGGATGAGTAGCAAGCATTTCAAAATTCTTTGCACCTCTATGCAACCGATGAATCTGTTGAATTACATAATAAAAACATGCTTAAAAATTTTAACATGGCAATTGCACGTTGCTATGCTAAGAAAAGGAAACAAATAACCTCTGCTACTCAAGAGGATGAGAAACTTGATGCAAAAGTTCTCCTATGCATTGGAAAAAAATTCATACTAACAAACAACTTATGGGTCGAAGCAGGCCTTGTTAATGGAACACTTGGAAAATTTATTGATATTTTCTATGCAACTGATTCTAGCCCCCCCCCCCCCCCGCCCCACGATGCCATTATTTGTTGTTGTTGATTTCATTCACCACAAAGGTCCACCATGGGATACTTCAAATCCAAAGTATGTGCTAACCCCCCTTGTAACAAGGGGCTCTCATAAAAAAAATTCCCTTCGCATGGCATGGGGATTAACAATCCATAAATCACAAGACATGACCTTACAAAAGGAAACAATCAACATTGATAGCCAAGGGATAATATTCACAACCATATCTAGAGTTAGATCATTGTGTGATCCTTGCATATCTCCAGCTTTTTCCTTCTCTCGCTACTCACAAATGCAAGAAAATCCTTATGTGATACGTAGAAAAAATTAGGAAACATACTGTGCCTCTAAATCTATAAACAAATTGAACGAAAACACTCTCTTATTGGTAATTCGAATTCCTTTTCATTACACTTAAAAATGTTTCAACTACTTTCTCATTCAAAAACATTTGACTTTGTATACTTATTGACCTACTTTTATTTTACATTACTTTCATTTTTTTATGGTTGTTAGTACAACTCAAGCTTGTAATTTATCCTTGCAGTTTCCATGTCCGTGATAGCATTTTTGATATTTGCTCATGTTGATTTCTCACTGTTTTGTCCTATAATTCATTATATATATATTATATATATATGTGTGTGTGTGTGTATGTATGTATGTATGTATGTATGTATATATATATATATATATATATATATATATATATATATATATATATATATATATATGTATATATATATTATATATATATGTATATATATGTATATTATATATATTATCTATATATCTATATATCTATATAATATATATATACATATATATACATATATATACATATATACATATATATATATTATATATATATATATATATATATATATCTATATATATATATATATATATATATATATATATATATATATATATATATATATATATATATATATATATATGTATGTATACATACATATATGATATTGTATATATATATATATATATATATAGACGAACCTAATGGTGAACCTCATCAAAAAATTCGAACTCAAACCAAACCTAATCATTGTCGAACCTGAACCATGTGACATTGGTTGCTACTACTTTTCTTCAATGTTTCCCCTTTCATTAATGGAATTTTGAATCTTCACTTATAAAAATTTCCTTGTCTTGAAAAAAACAGGCGGATATGCAATACGTCTCCCAAATCTACAGATTTTGCCAAGAAATACATGAACAAGAGGTTGCTCTTTTGGGTATACAAGCAATATTTTTATGCTCTCCTAATTTACCTCCATATCGCATGCATCCAACTATCCAACTACTTACCAGAATTAAGACTTTCATGCATGTCCTCATCCATACACATGAAAGGGATGTAATGAGGCATATTCGAGTAGATTAGCAAACCTGCAATCTCGATCGTGTCCCAAAACTAGATCTCAAATGGTGTTGCAAATGCCACTCATTAACTTGTATTTACGATTAATGTGGCCATCCTTGTCAAAAGTTTACAGTTACAGTGCAAATTCATGCCTTCCTGCACTTTTACCTTCATTGAACATAAGTTGTAGTTCATGGACTTAAACCACATTTTTTTCATTCACTATGTATTTCTTCTTTGATAGAAATAAATATGAATTTTATGTAACTTTTTCATTGGTTAACTATGTCTTATAAAAACACTGCCATACTTACATACGTGTTCACTCGTTTTTACTCTCTTATGCTATGTTTCTTTAATTTTCTGTCTTTGTATCCCATCACATGTTCTTCAAGTTGTATAATTAATATTGTTGTACAAATAATGCACACTATCTTATCACATGAAAAACATGAAAATAAGACAATGCACATCACAACAACAATTTAACAACAAACTAAATTGTCATCGACATAATATACATAAAAGTAATACATTATCGCTATGCATGTTGCTTTTACAAAACATTCGTGGGAATTTTCGAAATTTCTGGAATTACAGAAATTCATCCCAAAATTTGGGATCTCAACACACAACCATTTGTTATAATCCCACATCGTAAGTCATTCATAAGAATGACATGGTCCATTGCTGGAAAACCATCATCGATTAAGGCAACTATAATCACGACAACAACAATAACAACCATTATTGCAACAACCCAATATAAAACAACAAGAGTTGCAAAACCTTTATAAAATATGTGGTTTGTTGCAGCACCAGAAACACAACTCTATTGAACATCAAAAACATTTATTACAACAATGAGGACTATTAGAGGCCTCTTCAAGTAAATGCCACTAACATGTTTCATACATGTGTCCTTTGCAGGCATTGAATTTTGTTTCACCTAGTTTTTGATGTCTATCCTTGTCCTTTTGTTTTGTATAGTAGGTATCATATGTGATTTCTAACAAGGAAGTAGTAGATATTGTGGCATCAACTCAAATAAAGAGTCTTCATGCTTAAGAAAAAGCTTCACTAGTACTTAAAATAAAAATTGTTAACAACAAATATATCTAATTTTACTTCATAGGTGTTCAAAATACTTGAAAAATGCATGGATTTTCTCTTAGACTTAGAATTTACTTACATGTATTTCTTACTTTATTTTGAATTTCGGTATTCCAATCCTGACAGAAACCTTCTTGAATTGATTCCTAGATAATTTCACTCATGTAGCAATAGACCCAGAGATGTCCCAAGTCACAAAAGCTCTTGACTTCAGGGATAGTACTTGATTGAATCGAATTGACATTAACATTAGCTAAAACATGATAATGGTAAAATGTAGTTACTCTATGGTCCATTTCAAACATTATCTATCCTTTTGCTTGCAAGAAAAGATAATATTGTAGCACCATACTAAGTTGAGGATCCACGAGTCTTCATTCATCAATTCCCTCCCAAACTTAATATTATAAGAAAGTATTAGAGTAATACAAAAAGAGTCTCAATATTTTCACCGCAGAATTTGTCTCTCCCATATTTATACTTTGTGCTTGTATCGAACACCCATCATATCAGATAACGATGGTGACAAAAATTATGATATTAAAAAACACATTCTTCTAATGATTACAATAATAATAATATACCGATGTTTACAATAACATCTATATCTTGAATCTAAATGAAATTTCCAATCAGTTGGATATTATTTGTGTTTCCTTTGTTTGCTTCTCAGTATAGGTTAAGATTTCATCTAATAGGTCCCAACTCCAATGCATTATTTTCTAGAAAATAATGAATCCTATTGCACCCTCACAATGTTGCAGGTTGTTGTTTCGTTTGATGAGACCACTATGTTGGGGGATGTAGATAAGTTGCTCAAAGTTTTCACTACTAAAATATCTATAAGTATAATTTGCATCAGCCATCCTACCTCACATTAGAATTCACCTTGCTAAATAGTTATGTACATTACCTAGGTAAACTTAACTGCAAACTCCCTTTACCCGAAAGTCCAAGTTTCAATTCCAAAAGCTTTGATTTGGGAGAGTGCTTATTTGACACATCCAATTTTCAACATGTGAGAATTAATACTGAATTTCACTAGTTTGCTATATTCAATGTTGTTTGATCATTTTATGTAGGTAGACTATGTCCATTTTAAACTTGTTGAGACATGTGGATGTGCATTCCAAATGCTAAGTTACTGATTCAAAAATTACCAGTATATGTAAAGAAATAAATGGAACCAACATTCAATATATCCCTTTCCCATGGTTGATACCAGATCACATCATCATGCCAAGTGCATGCACAGGGCCAACCACACACCTTTAAAAACCACACAACGCACTTTTGATAGAGACAAACCCTGATACCGAGTTTAACCAACTCATGCCTCTCTAACTGAGGTGTACTTGGAGCAAATAATTGTGAGTAATATTAATTCTACACTTCTGTTATCTAAAGACTTGAGGTTGCTATCATTTGGTCCCCGTGCATTCTCATCACAAAAGGATTTTATTTGGTAAAGAGGTTAGAGAATTTTGTATACAATCATAATCAATGAATTCCACAATCATGGAACATACTTTACTTCACCACTCCTAGTCTTAAGAACATTATTCAAAAGTGATAGATAAAGATGCAATACAAAGCTATATATATCATGCATCCAAGAGGTGAAATAAAATCAATAGAGCCAACCTTCAAGCAAAATACTACCCCTCTACCCACTACAAGGAAAATAACTTCTAGCGGAGGTTATAATGAAGGATTTTAGTGTTATAAAATTAGAAAAAACTGTCAAATAAACCTTTGCTACAACATTTGTTTGTGGTAATGGATGATTTAACGGAGTCGATATCGAAACTTCATCACAACTAAAAAAATATAGGCAGTAAGAGGTTTTGGCGGATGTTTTTTTTTTTTGGTGCACTTAATGGGAAAAATGCACCTGTGTACTAACATTATAAAAGCGCCAACGTTGTAAATTTAAATAAAAGCACTACGGTGTTGAATGAAAACAACACCAATGCCTCAAAAGTATACCTCCTTGGTACTTATGTGTTAAACAAATGCCTTGGGAAGTACTTTTCAGGAACCGCACCGGTGTAGGTAAATTTTTTGCAGACTCGATGCTTTTATTTAAATTTACAATGCCAATGATTATTTATTGTACAGATGCACCGATGCACTATTAATATAAAAGAACTGATGTTGTTAATTTGAATAATGAACTGGGGATGGAAAAAATATTTTGGAGCAGCGAGACGTTGGTGCTATGAAAGCATTGGTGCTTTAATAATTACAGTGCATTGAGGCATTAAATGCAAACAATGTCGGTACTTGAAGAGTATAACACCCCAATGCTCATTTGTTTTTGAATGTCCCAATGTTGTAATGTTCATGAAAGGTATCGGGCGGTGAAAAACAAGTCTTGCCCGACTGGTGCATTTAGATAGTATAATGCACCAGTACATATTTGTTTTATAAACACACTAAGTTTTTTTATTATTATAAATATTGTTGCTTAAAAATTCATATTCATAGTGATGCACATGAATATAAGATGTCCCGATATCCATTTTCTCCTTTTTAGAAATATCGACCTATGACAATGCAATTGTTGTGATTTTTTAAATCCATAATTCATCGAAAAATCGACATATATTTTATAACAATATTCATATAAATTATTTTTTTATTAGTTCATTTGTATATGATGTTTAGATTAATTTTTTATATCATCAGATTTCACATCTCGTCGTTACAATATTTAATCATCCATATATCTAATCATTGGTGTAACATTTCACAGCAACATTGGACAACACAATAGAATAAATTAAAATGCATTTTATCATATATGAATAAGAGACTTTTTGTCATACAAAATGGGATATTTATTGGCAACCCCCTGTCTTTCAATTGGGACACTATGTCCATTACATTAAATAAAGTGTTTGATTTCACAGACAATTATTTCAAAAAATACAACAGCTTGCATTGATATCCAAATAGATCATCATTTTTCGATGGAACTGTTGTTAGTACTCTTCGAGCTACTTTCATGACTTGGGTTATTTGGACGGATGTTTTGTTGATTGCATCGACTATTTTTGTTTTCTTCTTGTTCTATCTGCAAACATAAAAATAAAGTGTAATGAGCGTATCTACATTGGTGAGAATAATAAAAATTGATTTAAATAATATGCATCAATGTAAATCAAATAGAAATGTACCATAGCAAGAAGTGACTCGTGAATTGTACACATGGTTTCAAAACCAAGTCTCATGCCTTGCTGCAACAACTCTTATGTTGGCGTAGTTCCATACATTATTTCTTGCAAGTTTTATACCCCATAATAAATCATATATTTAATATAAATGATTTGTTTGTTCTATTTTTTATAAACTCAGAGAAGTAAAACAACATAGATACTTACAAAATCCACAATTAATTTTTGATATGCCAACATATACTCACAACCCATATTTAACCCAATGTCAATCAATTCTTTTGATGACTCTTCTTTGTATGTTAGCACTTATTTGAAGACATTCAAGGATGGTTGTTGTAAAACAACTTAAAATATGAGAAAATGAAATCTTAAGTTCTTATAATAAGGAAATATTAACAATTAGTCACAAACTTTGATATCAACCATTTTCTTCATTGTCGTCTTGTTTTATGTGCTAAATGGCTTCCATTTTGTTTTCTTTTTTGCAAGAAAATACTTGTAAATTAATATTTAATGCTACATTATTTGTTTATATGTACCTAATAGAAATATAATATAGTTACAAACATTTGAAGCACGTTCTTCATGAGATGGCTCCTCCTGTGATGCAATTATGTCCATTTCTTTTATCATCTCCTTGTATATTTTTTTGGACGTTCCTACCGGCGTGTTTTAGATATCATCTCATTGATCCTTTGTGATTTTCATAATTTTCATGCAAAAGTAATAAACTATTCTTCTTTTTTTTTTTACGAAATCGGATGCTTGTTATATTCAAAAAAGATGGGGGAGTCTAAGCTCCGATTTTACAATAGATGGAGTTATAGATGTAACTAGATTCTGGATTTCATTGTGGCAGTTCACATGGGTTCCTTTGCTGCTTGCTTGTAAAGTTCTAAAGCAAGTGTAGATTCTTAAAAATTGGGACAGAAGAAAACTGGTTTTGTTGTACATTTAGAGTAATCAGCTGAGGTCTCTGATTGGCTGTGAGTTCACAAATTCTGCTGGGAAATACATTTGGGTAGATTGCTCCTTGACAAAATGGCACTATCAAGGGATGAATTGAAGCAGGCTCGCTTGATTGCATAATAGGCTTCCTTTTTCTCGTGAACAGGCGTGGCTGGCTCGCTTGTCCGCTTCCTGGTTGCTGGATCGAAGGACATGAAAAAATTGGCACTTCAAGTTCTGAGACAGCATAGTTTTGCAGCGACTTATGATTTGATGAAGGAAGAGGTTGGATGCATGTTTGTTGCTGTTCATTAAACTGACGATTATAGCTGAGTCGCCGAAGACAAGAGCTTTATTAATCCCTTGGTTCTGAAGCTGCAAGAGGCCTTGAAACAGTGCCAATGCTTCAGCTCGATTGTTGCTCAAACTCCCCAACCCCCATTCGAAAGAGGACACCATTGCACCTGAAGGAGCCAGAATAACGCCCCCTGCGCCCACAGCACCGGGATTGGACTTGGACGCTCCGTCGAAGAATAATGAATAAGTATTCTTTGCCAGAAGCCATTTACCGAATTCCTCTTTTGAAAGGCAGATTTTCCATTCGATATTGTTTGATTTGCCAGGGGGTTTACGGATCTTAGTTGCTGGGATGATGCTGGACCTTGCTATTAAATTCGAAATGAAACTTCTTTCCTCTGTCCATAACCTGTCGAGATCAATTCGCTGAGTTAGCTTGACTGCTATTGTTTCCATTGCAAGACTGGTGGCTTTGAGAATGACGTGATTGGTTGTGGTGGCTTTATCTCAAAATATCGAACTATTTCGGGCGATCCAGATGCGCCACAAAAGAGCGAACGGGATGGTGTTCCACAGTCTTCTGGCTGGGTTTTGATTTTCCGTTTGCCAGGGATAGCTCCTTCTCCAATTGTTTAAAATTTCAATGATAGATTGCTGTGGATTCCAGATGGAGGGGACGGAAGGTGTTATGTTGTTCCAACAATGGGCAGCAAAGGGGCAAGATATAAACAGATGCTGAAGGGATTCCTCCGCCGTTTGACAATTGGGGCACCTGGAGGGCCCGAAGAATCCTCTCTTCCTGAGGTTCTCAGCAGTTAAAATTTTTCCATGGAGAAGAGTCCACATAAAGAATTTGATCTTTGGGATTGCTTCAACCTTTTTTAGGATCTTCCTCTGAGCCCAAACTGCGGTGGGATATGCTTTGCTGCTCAGGTAGCTGTAACCTGCTTTAATGGAGTAATTTGTTCCTGAAGGGTCCCAGCGAAACTCATCCTTTGCGCCTTTGATGGTGGGAGCTATACTGTGAAGACTGCTGCAGAGAGAGTCAAAGCTATCGTTGAGGTGATGAGGTATGGGTGGAAATGCCCATTGAATCCAAGCATTAGTTGAATCGTTCCATTGGGAGATTTGACTAAGTTTAGTTATGCCTTTGCTGTGAAGGTAACGCAGAATAGGGTCGGAACCTGTGAGGTTGTTTATGGGAGGATTCCCCATGATTTTGTCCGAACCTATATTCACAGATTCGCCTCCTTTTGGCACTTTTGAGACGTTTTGCGCCATGAAAAGTATGGCTTTTTTGCAGAATTTCCATATCTTTGTACAATATCTATTAGGGATATCAGCATTGAGGATTTGCGATCTTGGCTGGCTGAGATATTTTGCTTCTAGGACGTTTTTCCACCATGCTGGTTGATTGTCCATAAGTCTCCATATCAGCTTCCCACCGAATGCTAAATTCATAATAGATGGGGACCTGATGCCCAGACCACCATTCTCAGGACTTTGAATAACCTGTTTCCAGTTTACTAAATTGAATTTTTTCTTTTCATTCTTGCCTCCTTGCCAGAGGAAGTATCGGAGGATGCTATCCATTTTTTGATGAAACGAAGCTGGCGCATGGGCAAGAGAGAACTGGTATAAAGGAAGGGAGGAGAGCCCTGATTTTAGGAGAACCTGTCGCCCAGCTGGATTGAGCCACGAAGTTCCCCATATCTGAATTTTCTTTTTCATTTTATCCAGCATTAAGTCCCAGACTCCAGTCTTTGTTTTCCCTGAAGTTACCAGCATTCCCAGATAATTGAAGTTGTCCCAATCTAACTTGCAGGGGACACCAAAAGTGTTAGCAATGTTATGGATCGTTTGTGCAGAGACATTCCAACCGTAAATGCAGCTCTTAAGGAAGTTTATTTTACCACCAAAGTATCTCATGAACTTGTCAAGCAGGGACTTAAATCTTCTTGCAATAATGGTGGACGCCCCCCCTAGCAATAGGGTGTCGTCAGCAAATTGGGAATGGTTTATATTTTTTATGCCATCTTCGAACTTGATACCCGTAATGAGGCCTGATTGCCTCTTTTGATCGAGGGCACTGCTAAAATATTCTGCCATAAGGATGAATAGATAGGGGGATAAGGGGCAACCTTGCCTTAATCCTCTTGAGGATTGGAAGGAAGGACCAGGTCTTCCATTAATGAGGGGGGCGATCCAGGGCCCGGAGATGCAGCTTCTGATGACATTGATGAAGAGAGGTGAGAAGCCCATCTTTTGGAGAACTGCAAATAAAAAAGAATGCCTTACCCTATCAAAGACGTTGACAAGATCTAGTTTTAATATGAAGCCTTTCTCATTCCTTGCTTGACTGGAGTGTATGGCCTCTTGGACTAAAAGAATTGAGTCTGAGATTTGTCTGTTTTCTATAAAGCCTCCTTGATTATCTGAGATCAACATCGGTAGAAGAGGTTTTAGCCGAGTGGCTATGATTTTAGTGAAGATTTTATATGATGAGTTGCATAAGGATATGGGCCTGAAGCGAGAAAAGTTGGATGGCCGATTCTCCTTCGGAATGAGAGCCAGATGTGTAACATTTGTGTATCCACCTATCTTGCCTTTTTTTTTAATCCACTTGATGTATTTTATGAGATCTTTCTTTATCAGTTCCCAGTAATCCCTATAAAAGCTGATTGGGAACCCATCCGGACCAGGAGACTTGTTGGGGTGAAGGGTCCAGATTGCATCAGCAATTTCTTCCTCTTTTATTTCAGCTGTCAATTTTTTGTTTAGATCATCTGTGATTTTAGGATGCAAATGTTGTAGAAGGTCATCATAAATTTCTTCCTCTGGCACCTCAGTTAACAAGTCCTTGAAATGCGCTGTAGCAGCTTCTTTAATATCTGTTTGTTCCACATGAATTGTCCCTGCGCTGTCCGAGATAGCAGTGATGGTGTTTCGGACTTGTCTGGCGGTGGCTTGCTTATGGAAGAAAGAGGTGTTCTTATCCCCGCTTTCCAACCATACTTGTCGTGATTTGGTGCGCCATTTTTCCTCCTCCTGTCTTTTAATTTTGTTGAGTTTAATGTACAGCTCTTCTTCTTGAAGTTTTTTACTGTGGCTGTAATCATTTTGTTCGATTGTGCATTGGAATTCAGCGATTTGTATTTTTAACTCACGCTTTTCCTGCTCTGGCTCTTTGTAACAGGATTTGGCCCATTGCCTTAGCGCTGCCTGCACATTCTTTAGCTTGCTTTCCCAAATGAAGCTTGGGGAGCCCTCAATATGTTGCCTCCAAGTATGTTGAATAATATTTCGAGCTGATTGTTGTTCGCTCCAAAGCTGGTTGAATTTAAAGGGCAGCGGACCAAGGTTGCAGTGGATTTTTAACTCGAGGGTAATTGGATAGTGGTCTGAGGCAGCAAAAGGAAAAATGGCGGAGTTGACAGATGAGAAGGTTGACAAAATAGAAGTATTCACCAAGAATCTATCCAACCTCTCCATGATATTGTGACTGCCCAGTCTTCGATTGTTCCATGTAAACTTGCGGTTTTTTGGAGTTATGTCTATGAGGTCGCCAATATGCATTACATTTTCCATTTGATTCCTGAATGGGTCTGGCAGAAATTTGCCCCCTCGCTTTTCATTTGCATGGAGGATTAAGTTGAAATCACCGCCTACAATTGTATTGTTGCTGTCTCCTTCTAGGATGTGGTTACTAAGAGTTTCCCAGCAATTTCCTTTATCCCTGTAATGATTGGGAACATAAACGTTGAAGATGATAATATGCTGTTGGCTATTATTATTTTTTAGGACTGTTTTTATCTAGTGCTGTTTAACTATCTCAGATTCACATTGCCAGTCATTCTGGTTCCAGATTGTAGTAATTCCTCCCGAAGCGCCTCTCGCTTCGCATATGCTTCCTCTGTAATTTTTGTGCTTGCCAATGGTTTGGCTTATTTCTGTTTCCCTTTGTTTCGTTTCCTGAAGTAGTATGATGGATGGTTTCTCCTGCACTATAAGGTGTGTTAGAGCTTTGATTTTTGAGGGGTGCCCAAGTCCCCTGCTATTCCATGAGAGTATTTTGATCATTTCAAACCTACATTTCGAGAAGGTGCTCTGCCTCCTTTGTCTTTGCTAGCTACTTCTTGATCTTTATTGGCCTGAATGAAGGATTCTATTGGGTGCTGCAGACCAAGAGCGATGTCCTTCTGAGCATTTTCATCCCTATGTTGTTTTGTAGACTTTCTGCCTGGCTTTTTTTGTCCATCGAGGGAGGAGCCCTGGTCCTTGGAATTGCTGCGGGTAACTCTAGGAGGAAGAGAATCAGATAAGAGATGGGCACTCATATGAGGGGAGGAGGACTGGTCTGGATGGGAGGAGGGTTGGGCAGAGGGATTCGAGGAGGTAGGGATCGAGGGGGATGGATCATCTTCAGGGAGGGATAGGATATGGAAAGGGTTGGTGGATGAAGGGGAATGAGGGGGATTTTCAGGGACGGGAGAATGAGAAAGATGAGGAGGAGGAGGCGGAGGAGACGGGATATGGGCAGAGGGATTCAGAGAAGAGGGATTAGAATCATTGGGCAAAGAGATGCTAGGGGCAATTTTTTTTTTTTAACCACTTCCCATTGATGATCTTGAGTGTTGCTATCCACATTAATTATCTTAGTGTAGCGATTAGCAAAATGACCGTACTCGTGACATACCTTACATTTAAAGGGGATCTGTTCATAGTCAAGCTGTTGGATGTGTGACCATTCATCCACTTTGATCTTGATAGCTTCTGGAAGTCCTTTGCCCAAATCAACCTCGACGCAGATACGAGCGCAGGCTTGCATGTTGTCTCTTGGTTCGCTTCTGTCAATGTACTTGCCGACTGCGTTTCCAATGGCTCTTACAGAGTCATCTCCCCAGCAATGTAATGGGAGATGAGGGAGACAAACCCAGACAGGAACTGCATTAGGGATGTCAAGTTCTGGATCGAAATCTGGTGCCCACTTGTTTAGGTACAGACCTCTGAAATCCATAAAGTAGGGTCCGTTGCGAAAGATCAGATCCTTGTCATTCTTTGTCTCGAAATGAAAGGTAAAGAAGCCTTTCCCACAGAATCTAATGGCAATTTTTCCTTGGGTTTTGTCCGACCAGTTTTTTTCCACCCACCTCTGGACAGTTTTAGGTGAGGGCCAAAGGCCAGTCAATTGGCCAATCAAACCTCTTTCAGCCAGAGCTAAGGCAGCCAGTCTGGGCACAGTAGGAGGCAGAGCAACCTCCTGAAGTCCTTCTAATTTTTTTACAAACTTGGTGATAGCTGGGCGGTTTCGTTGTGGCGGCAGGGAGCTGACAAGAGCATAGAATGCCTGTTGTTGGGCTTGAAGCAAGTCAGACTCCTCCGGCGAAGACTCCGAAGAAGCCATTGAGGGCGCTGACCAGGAGGCCGAGGGCGGCAGGCTGCGCGCGTTAGGTCACGAAGCTCAGAGAACATTTTAATTAGGAATATTATGTTTTGAATAATTCTTTTTTGTTGTATGTTTTTGCTATTGCAAACTGATAGGTCTCATTGACCATTGCTTTTAAAACACTTCCTATAGTTTTAATATAATTTGGTTCTTGGAATCATTGGATTGATTTTTGTATTATAAATGGAAAGTATGTCTATACGTTTATTCCAGTATATCCCTCATAGTTATGTAAAAAATTTCGCCATTTCATTAACCTCCAATACCACTCCACATGAACTAAGGACCAATTCATCGTCATTTACATGTTCTATAATTTTTTCTTCTTAGAATGACATTCTTGTCCTTCATTGTTTATTCCTATAAAACATTAAATATATGTGAATTAAAATATTCTTTAATATATGTTATATAATATTCTTAAGTATATTATTAATGAACATTCAAAAGAAAAAAACTCATATTGAATAATATTTTTTCATTCACCTGATTCATCATTTTGCAATTTTTTCCATCAAGATTTTACACTCTTGTGCACCTAGATCATAAATAATCTTATAGAGTTTCCTCATTTTACGGTTGTGCATGACACACACTAACCAATAGACATTAGTTAAACTTACATATAGTTCAAACATATTAATTTTGTAAAGAATTTACAAAGAACTTTTTTTTTCTGTTTTTTTTATGTGCTATCATTGTGTCGATTAGTGTTTTTGCTACTTGACAACTTTTCATACAATTTTTTATGAATATAAAACTTGTACTATTAAATACAGAAGCCATTAAATATATTTGATAAATAAATTACATAATTTTCATCCAAAAAGAGCTCTCGAAATCAATGTGCTTATGTGAACAAAATGCACCAGTGCATTTAATTCAGTTAACACATTGGGCGTTTAATTATTAAGCACCGACAACAAAAATTATTATTTAAAAAAAAAAAAAAAAAAAAAAAAAAAAAAAAAAAAAAAAAAAAAACAACAACAACAACAACAACAACAACTTTTATTTTGACAGGGTGATATGTAACTATAAAAGCACTGCCATCACAATAGAAAACAAAAACAAGAAAATAAACACATGTTTTTTTACTTAATGATGTTATTAGTCATAGGCGTTCCAATGCGTTATATAAAACATGGGGCATCAATGCGTTATATTTTACAAAATGCATTGGGTGTTTAATTATCAAGCATCAATAATGAAAGTTAATTTTAAAAAAATGAAAATAAAAATAAAAACATGCTTTTTGATTTAACGGTGCTATTTGTCATAGGTGCCCCGCTGCGTTATATCAAACATAAAACACCAATGCATTTTTTAAAACATAGTGCATCGGTAAATGGAAGTTGTTTAAAAAAATGGACAAGACTGTTAGGGTTTGGATCCCATTCAACAACTAGTACCCATGCTTTACATGTGAAACACCTTATATATAGTAATACACAAATCCCTTAAATCTAAAAACCCTAAAATGAAAAGCCATAATTGTGAAGTGGTAGAGGGAGTTAAACCCTAAGGTGAAATTTTGAAAGTCACGTAAGCAAGAATAAGCAAGGGTTTAAATCTAAATAGAAACAAAGATTGTAAAAAAAAATTATTAGTAAAATCAATGGTAAAATTTTTACTACGCAAGGTTTTTATTATTTTCTGAATTTTAATTAAATCTAAGAGAAATTGTAAAATTTTCTTTTAGTAAAATCAATCGTAAAATTTATTGTAAGTTTTAGTGATAAAAATCGCGGAGCGGAGCAGGAGCGCGTGAACAAGACCTAGGAGATCAGCGAGCTGCGCCGCCGCCTCGGCCTCGGCCACGAGGCCTGCAATCCGGGCCCTGGCCGCAGCCATGGCCCATCCAGATCCTTCCCAAGGGGATGCTGAGAAAGCTTTCTCAGAACTGGTAAAGTCCCTTCCCCCTTCCCGCCCCAAACCCGCAACTTCAAAATTTGTCAAGAAACTGGATATTCTCCAAGAAGTCCAGCTGCCTCCATCTCTTCCTCGAATGGCAGCTCTATCACTAGCAGAAAAAGGACTCATAGGGCAGTTTACGGGTTTATGGCCTTCACCAAGAATAGTCCAAAGATGGGTGGAAAGGAATTGGTCCGACAAAATCCAAGGAAAAATCTCTATCCGTTTCTGTGGCAAAGGTTACTACACCTTTCATTTTGAAACCAAAGCAGATAAGGATCTGATATTCAGGAATGAGTCCTATTTCATGGACTCTCGTGGGCTATATTTAAACAAGTGGACCCCTGATTTCGATCCAGAACTAGACATCCCCAATGATGTTCCAGTATGGGTCCGTCTTCCTCATCTGCCCTTGCATTGCTGGGGAGATGAATCAGTCAAAGCAATCGGGAACGCGGTAGGGAAATACATTGACAAAAGTGAGCCCAAGGACAACATGCAAGCCTGTGCAAGGATCTGCGTGGAAGTGGACCTCGGGAAAGGACTGCCGGAAGCCATCAAGCTTAAGGTGGACGACTGGAGCTACATACAGCAGCTGGACTACGAGCAAATACCCTTCAAATGCAAGGTATGTCATGAATATGGGCACTTGCTAATAGATGCACTAAAGTAACTAACTTGGAAACTGAAGATCAAGGAGGACACTGGGAAACTGTGAAAAAAAAGAAAGCAGCCCCCTCATCTAAACCTGAATCAACTTCTGATCAGCCGGGCCCTTCCTCCCTCCGCCCCAATTCTCCTCCTCCCAAACCCTCGACCCCATCCCAAGATCCACCCTTCCCCTCATCCTCCAACCCTTTCCTAATTCTAGCCTCTGAAGATCCTCAATTTGACCAGCCCTCCCTTGAACTGTCTGACCCTCCCTTGATCACTCTGATCCTCTCTCAGCCTTCCTCTGAGCCTCCCCCTCCTAGAACCACCAGAAGCTCTTCAAAAGAAATTGGCACTTCAAGTGACCTCCACAAGAAGCTCGGACCAGGAAGGAAGTTAGCCAAGCAGCATCGAGAAGAAAGCACTCAAAAGGACATTGCCCTTGGAATCCAAACCCCTATGGAATCTTTCATGACAGGACATCAAGAAAAGGAAACAGCAGGGAAAGACCAAGAGAGGCGAGCACCTCCTCGCTCGAATGTACCATGATGAAGCTCCTATCCTGGAACAGCAGGGGCATGGGGCACCCCTCCAAAACAACTGCCTTAAGAGACCTTCTTCAAAATGAAAGACCCGAAATCTTATTGATCCAAGAAACCAAACAAAATCAAAATGATATGCAGAAGATCATAGATGCCCAAAAAAACTTCTCAGGTGCCAGCAGCAATTCCAGAGGAGCATCTGGAGGAATTACTACCACGTGGAATAACCAATACTGGGATTGCAAGTCAACCATTCTCAACCAAAATTGGTTGAGGACCAATCTGAACAGCAAAGAGGAGAACCGTGATCTCATCATTTACAATGTCTACATCCCCAACCATTACAGAGAAAAGGAGCAGTGTTGGAAGGAGCTGAAAGAAAATATAGATAATGAGCAGAACCAAAATATCATATTAGCTGGAGATTTTAACTTAGTCCTCCACGCGAATGAGAAAAGAGGGGGCAATTTCATTCACGACCCCTTCAGAAGTCAGCTGGAAGGAATAATGTCAGAACACGAATTGGTTGATATCATTCCAAAAAACCTAAAATACACTTGGAACAATAGAAGGATGGGGCCAGGCAATATCATGGAACGATTGGATAGAGTTATGGTTAACATCTCCCTCCTTTCCTCCTTTGCTGCGGGCCACACCAAAATTCTCAGCGCCACAGCCTCAGACCACTTTCCCATCCTCCTCACGATGGAATCCCACTCCCAACTGGGACCAATTCCGTTCAGATATAATCCGCTGTGGAGAAATAACGCATCGGCTGAAGCTATCATAGAGACCACCTGGAAACATCATGTAGAAGGCTCTCCTAGCCATATATGGGAAACAAAAATCAGGAGCGTAAGAAAAGCTCTCAAAGAATGGGAAAAAATCAGCTATCAAGAATCAGAAAAGATTAAAAAAAAATACAGCAGGACTTGGAGGAAGTCCAAAAACAAATTGAAGACCAAGGGCTTACCCATCAGCTAAAAAACAAGGAATGGGAAATACAGGGACAGCTCATGCACATCAAGAGAGAAGAAGAGACAAAGTGGAGGTTTAAATCGAGACAGCTATGGTTGAAAGAAGGAGATAAAAACACAGCTTACTTCCACAAGCAAGCTACAGCCAGGAAGACAAGGAACAACGTAAATGCTATTACTGACAGCGAAAGCAACCATCATAGCAACCAAGAATCCATCAAGAGGGCAGCCTCCCTCCATTTCAAGAGTCTCCTCACTGAAAATCAAGAAGAAGTCGACTACTCTGAGCTGTTGCAGTACCTCCCGAAAGGCATTACTCAAGAAATGAATGAAAGTCTAAATCGAGAAATAGAGGAGGAGGAAATCAGGAAAGCAATCTGGACCCTGCAGCCGGACAAGTCTCCGGGACCAGATGGTTTCCCAATCAACTTTTACAGGGATCATTGGCAGCTGATAAGAAAAGATCTTGCAAAAATGCTGAGGGGAATACAAAGGAAAGGGAAAATGGGGGTTTTCACAAACTCAACTTTCCTTGCCCTCATTCCCAAGGAAAATCGACCTACCTCTTTCTCCAGGTTTCGACCAATATCCCTGTGTAATTCCTCATACAAGATATTCACGAAAATCATAGCTACGAGACTCCAGCCC
This sequence comes from Pinus taeda, assembly GCA_000404065.3. Taxonomy (NCBI): domain Eukaryota; kingdom Viridiplantae; phylum Streptophyta; class Pinopsida; order Pinales; family Pinaceae; genus Pinus; species Pinus taeda. The sequence goes on from APFE030861603.1 coordinate 269,707, forward strand.
CTCCTCCCATCTCTAATCTCTGAAAATCAAGGGGGCTTCCTATCTAATAGGCAAATCCATGACACAATTACTTTGGTCCAAGAAGCCATTCACTCCAACACCTCTAGGCAAGAGAAAGGATTTGTTCTCAAACTCGACCTAGCTAATGCCTTTGACCGGGTAAGGCATTCCTTCTTGTTTGCTGTCATGGGGAAAATGGGGTTCAATTCCGCCTTTACCAGCACCATTGCCGCTTGTATATCAGGACCTTGGATATCACCTCTGATTAATGGGCGCCCTTGTGAAGCCTTCCAATCCTCCAGAGGACTAAGGCAAGGCTGCCCTCTCTCTCCTTACCTATTCATTCTTATGGCTGAATCCTTTAGCAGTGCTCTGGAACATAATAGAAGAGTTGGCCTCATCTCTGGCATCAAATTTGGGAACGGAGTCAAGAACATTAACCACTCCCAATTTGCTGATGACACCCTCTTGATTGAAGGAGCTTCTGCAACCATTGCAAGGCGCTTCAAAAATCTCCTCGACCAATTTATGGATTACTCAGGGGGAGCGGTCAACTTCCACAAAAGTTGCATCTATGGCTGGAATATTTCTAACCAAACAGCTCACAGCATCGCCAACATCTTTGGAGTTGCATACAAAGCAAAATGGGATCACTTTACCTACCTTGGGATGCCGGTCAGTCTGGGACCATTAAAAGCAACAACTTGGAATGAAATAATAGACAAAGTCAAGGGGAAGGTCCAGCAATGGGGAACTCATTGGCTCAATCCAGCAGGCAGGCTAATTCTCCTCAAATCAGGTATAACCTCCTTACCCCTATATAGATTTACCCTTTATCAAGCTCCTACTATTTTTCATCATAAACTGGAAGTCGCCCTCCGAAATTTCTTGTGGCAAGGAGGGAAAAAAGAAAAAATAGATTTAATTTGGTCAGCTGGAAAAGTGTAATTTAATCTCAGGACAGAGGAGGTCTGGGAATAAGAGCTCCCAAAATCCTAAATCTGGCATTTGGGATCAAAATGGCCTGGAGGCTAATCAATGAGCCAAAAGCTTGGTGGAAGCAAGTCATAGAAAGTAAATAACTCAATGGCACAAGACAAAGACTTCTTGAAAATGGCATCCCCAATAGAGATTCCACCAAAATTTGGCACCTTTGCAAGAAAGCAATTCCTTTTCTCAGGCAAAATACTTCAAAGATCCCTGGAGGAGGGGACAGCATTAACTATGCCACTAATAAGATAATGGGACTTCAACCTCTAAATACTATTGAAGAAGCCATCCCCATCATTCATTACCTCAATAGTAAAGGCATTCATAGGCTAGGACAAATATCGAAATGGGATGCGGACACAGGTGCCTGGACTAATTGGGAATTCCCAGGTATACCTTCAGCATTAGAAGCGAGTCTCAAAGCTCTCAAAGCTAATCTTCACAATAGAGCCCCACTAAAAAAAGGAGCAACAGATGGACTTCGATGGGACCCCACGGGTTCATGTTTCACCATCAAGTCTGGGCACCACTATATCTGCAATAGCACATATCAGATCCCCATCTGGAATCATTGGCGAATAATCTGGAAATCAGAGGCCATTCCCAAAATCAAATTCTTCATTTGGCTGTTACTAAAAGGCAAAGTACTCATAGCAGAAAACTTAAGAAAGAGAGGGATCAACGGTCCATCCAGATGCCCCAACTGCTGCTCAGCAAAGGAGACAATTCAACACTTGTTCCTAGACTGCCCCTTCGCCAAGAGATGCTGGATCAAAATGTCATCCTTGGGCAATATAAACTGGCAATCCCAACACAACCTTCCTGATACAATATATGAATGGAAAAAGAATTGCCTATGGAAAGACAAAAGGAGTAAGATTGTTAAAAGAATCTGGGATACTATTCCTCATACATTACTTTGGAGAATTTGGCTAACAAGGAACAAAAAGATCTTTCAAAACAAAGAGAGCAATGTTCAAACAACATGCAACAAAGCTCACATCTTGGCTCAAGAGGCAATAGCAGCCAAGTACAAAGGAAAAATCCAAACAGAAGATTACTCAGTGGAGGAAAGATTAGTCATCAGCCACATACTAGAACGGCCAGGACAACACCAGGAGACTCAGAGAACAGTCAGACAGCAGCAAGCTCAATTCAAGGAGTGGGAAATCAGATTACCAGCTCAGGGTTACAAGAGGTGGATACAGAGTAACAACTGCCCAACATTATTTTTCGATGGAGCATCAAAGTCAAACCCAGGCCAAGCAGGAGCGGGAGGAGTAATATTGAATGAGTCCGGGGACAACATATGTAGTTATGAATGGAGCCTAGGAGAAAAAACAAACAACAATGCAGAGGCATTAGCTTTATATCAAGGATTAATTCAACTAAAGAGCCTGGGCATCAAAAGGGCATTAGTTTTTGGGGATTCAACAATCATAATTCGCCTTATGATCTATAATCAGCGATCCCCCAACAGTAATCTCTAGCAGCATATAGAGTGCATCAAGCTCCTCCTCAAACACTTTGAGTACATTAAGTTTTACCACATTCTTCGCATTCTAAACATGGAAGCGGACAAGCGAGCGAATAACGCAGTTGGAAGGCTGGCAAGAGCGTTAAGGTGCAATAATATAGACAGTCTTCATCCCCTGCCATGAATCAGAATAATCATAGCACAGCCCAGCAACGCTTGGTCAAACGAGCGTGTGAGGGGCATGGACTTCCCAGACGCAGGACATATTGTAGAACTCGTAGCACGCATAATCAGCCTCAATCGATCCTTGACAGAAGCAATCACCTGCCAACAGACAGCAAAAATCACTTCATCGCCGGCATCAGGAAAAAAGACTCAGCAAAGGAGGATTGTCTGATAGATTTGGAGCAGACCCACATCCCTCTTGTGATGTTGAATCTTGCTTGGGAATCCGACCACCGCCTGATCCAATCTATAAATGTGACGCCCAGCAATCAAAGTATCGCCCATCGTGAACAAGAGACAGTGCAGCAGCTGCAACCTGGAGCAAGCGTTCTTCTTCAGAGCTACAGGAGGGACACCTCTCTGGTATCGTCTCTTTACTCACAGTTCAGTCTCATACTAATCATTGTTACTGTGATTTATAGGAACGTCAAAGCCAGGCCCAGCAAGGCAACTTCCCTTGCAGTTCTCTTCTCTGCTCATTTAGCTCCATCCCCTCTTCAAGTCAGCCCCGCATTCCCATTTCTCTCCTTCTCGAATCTCCCCTGTCTCATCCTTTTTTTCAACATCCGGCACCTGGGCATCTCGGACTCGTGCAGTGGGCTCCCCTTCACTTTCTTAGCTCCATCCCCTCCTCAGATCATCCCCGTATCTTCCCTCCTCTGCTTCTTGAACCTCTTCTGTCTCGCCCTCTATTCTTTCATCCAGCACCTGGGCTTTCTCATCTCGGCCTCGCGCAGTGAGTCCCCCTTTAAAATCTCAAGAGGAACGGTTACTTTGCACGCGGGTCTTACCCACTCCCCGGCCAGCATCCTCAGAACCTGTTATCTTGTCAGTACTTCCTTCAACGCTCCTAATATTCCCGCTTATCACGCCTCTGCTTTCACCTACCTCTCTCACTGTAACATCCCTCCAACAATGGCGCGCAGTGAGGACTGTTTTCACTATGCTGATTTGCAGGCTGAGCTGGAGGAAATAAGGACCCAGCAATCCATTCTGGATGACAAGCAAAAATTATTGGATGCAAGACTGGAAGAGCACGACAGACGTCTGGATGAGCAGAGTAGAAGGATTTTTGAACAGGACCGCATCAATACTGAGAAATATAAAGCAGAAATTCAGCTGTTTATGCACAAAGCAGCTTCCCTCCAAGAGCAGTTCAGACAACTCATCAATCGCTGCGCCCACGCTGAGGAATCAATATCCATACTCAAGTTCATGATGGAAAAGAAAAATGCCATTGCCACCAGCCCCTCCAGCGTTAAGCAAGAAGTAAAAGATGACCAGCCGGAGGAATCAACGGCAAGACACATTCAACACATCATGATAGACTGAATGAACTATAAATGCATTTTTCTGTTATTTTCCTTCATTAGAATCTATAGTAGCACTGTTCTAGATAGTAGCAAAAATAGCAAAGTAAGGATTAAGGAGGTAGTCTCTTTTTGTAAACCCCTTGATCATAGACAATCCGCGCATATTATGTACCAGGGGAGACTAAATCCCTGGATTTTTTCAGAATATAATACATAGCAACCGAACTTTAAAAAAAAAAAAAAAAAATCAATCGCAAAATTTAAAATTTTTACTATGCAGGATTTGAGTGAGTCACTATACCTTTCAAATTTGTATCTTCTGAATAGTTGATATGTTGTTCCATTACCCGGATGCGGGTGATTATCAAGGTAATTAAGATGATGAGATGGTCGGGCGGTAGAAGGGCTGGCCACGTGGCCACCTGCGTCTTCCCCCATGCCAACCTGAGACGCATTCAAAGCACCTTGCAGGCGCCATTAAATGAATGCTATGGCTGAGACAGCACCACAACACTCATAGCAATGGCGTCTACAAATCATTATGCAATTCCTCCTCCCCTACTCCATTGTGTTTGCCCTCCGCAGGCCGCAGAGCCCTGTTCTAGCACTGTAATGGGTAGTCGCTACTGGCTGCTAAGTTGTATTGACCTGGGAAACAGATTTCATTATTCCCACACCAGACTCTGCAACTTAGCTCCGGTTAAGACCTCCTTTGTCCATTCTCTGCGCAGTTATTCCACCAACCCATCTGTTGTTAACCCTGCTTTCAATCCTACCATGGCTCGCGTCCGACATTAAATGCGAAGCAGGAGAGGAGGCACTCGCGGCAGGAGCATCCGTCCTCCTGTAATGCCCAGCCCTGACTCTGTCTCCCCTGCATCTTCAGTTGACAATCTCAATCCACATAGCTCCTTCTTTGGTCGTTACCCAGACACCCACAGCGGAAGGGGAAGAGCTAGGCTCCAAGGTACAGGAAGGAGGGATGTTGCGGTTCACACAGCCAATTTTCCCCTTCCTCTGCATCCAGGTCCTCATACCACGCAATTCCGTTTTCGCAGCACCCTGAATCGACCCGTAATCACAACCACCATTACTATCACATTCTCTGAATAAATTAACCCACCAACACCTTAGCCTGAGCACAATGATGAGCAAAGTAGGGTAGAACCAAGCAATAAGAGCATTCGCAACCCCAGCAAATAGCAAGTTGACGAAGGTAGAGCCACCTTGCATGGTAAAGCGTTGGCTGGTAGTCAGTGAGCTGTGGAAGGCAAACTTGGTGACACACAAACTTTAGGCAGCCGATGGGGCGACACGTCCGGAACGCATGCAGGCGCAGGTAGCACTGAGGGCGTCCATCCAGCTCAAGGCAATGGACCGTTAGACGAGGAAGATGATTGGGATAAATACACGTGTCCGATCGTGGAAGAACCGGCCCCAGACAATCTCTAGTCTCGACACTTGGCAGCCAGGTGTCTCTTTTTGCCAGGTGGATTTTTTCATGATGACTGGGCAATTACGGTTAATTCTGTGTGTTTTATGGTTATGTCTATGCATTGTCTAAGATGTTTTTTGTTTTTTGGTCAAAATTGATAACCCCTGTGTGGGTTCTTTTGATATCTTGGACTGGTTTCCCTTTTGTTGGGGTAGTCAAGGCTAGACAGTGTTATTTTGTGATGAATGATGCTTAGTACTATTGAGGCCATGCCTCACTGTAATTAATTTTTTTGTATCATATTAATAGATCAATCTTACTTAAACAAAACAAAACAAAACAAAACAAAACAAAAGAGAGAAGAAGAAGAAGAAGAAAGAAAGAAAGAAAGATATGTTGTTCCAATGTATTTTGTTACTCCATGGTGCTCCCAATATGTCTCTTTTGCAAATCTCTCTTTTAATTAAATTTAACAGAATTTGTAATTTTTTTATTATTAAAATCAGCAGTAAAATTTAAAATTTTTACTATGCAAAGTTTTAAGTGAATCACCATTCCTTTCCACTTCTGATCTTTTGAATAATTCTGCTGCTCCACAGTGCTCCCTGTTGTCTCTCTTGTAAATCTCTCCCTTGAAATTTTGGGAAAAATAATGAAATGGTGAATAACTTTTTCCTATTTAAAAGACTTTATGAAATTAGATTTTGAAAAATCATTTACCGCTCATTTTTCAACAAACGTTTTTTCTTCCACTTTTTCAGAACATTGGTGTGTTTCAGAGGAAAATGCACTAGTGGACTTTTGTGTAATTCACATTGGTTAAGATGACTTATGAGTGCATTAATTTTTTATAACAAACCGATATGATAAAATTCCTTCTTCTTCTTCTTCTTCTTTCTTTCTTTCTTTCTTTCTTTTTTTTTTTTTTTTTTTTTTTTTTTTTTTTCGAAATCATGGAAATAAGTGCGATTATTATTTTAATGCCCCGATACAGTTATTAATGAAACACATCGGTGCGATGAGTTTTATAAAATCATCGATATGATAGAATTCCTTTTTTATTTTCAAAATTTTGGAAACCAATGTGGTTATTATTTTAAGGCACTTGTGCAGTTTTTATAGAAAAACATAGTTACCGATCAATCGAGAAAATTAACTAGTACCTTTTTTTCGAGGTAGTAAAAAATCACTTGATTTTGAAAAGTGATTATTCAAAATACACATTTTTCTTGGAACATATTTTTGGCACTTTAAATTTTCATATGTATCAAGTATGAACATTTTTTTTAAATGTTAGTGATTTTCATGCCGATTTTGAAAATTGATGCAACATCAACGCATATTTTTAGAGAGCTTATTTTTTACACTTTAAACTTTTTTATGTATCAAGTATAAACATTTTTTTTGTTAGTGATTTTCATCTTGATTTTGAAAAGTGTTGATGCAACATCAACCATTTTTATCTAGAGAAATTATTTTTTACACTTTAAATTTTATAATGTATTAAGTGTAGATACTTTTTTTTTAAGTGTTGGTAATATTCATGTTGATTAAAAAACAAAAAAACATGACAAAAAAATCAAATATATATATATATATAACACACACAAAATAATACAAAGAAAACAAAAATTCAAATATTGAAAAATAACACACATTTTTTTAAATAATAACAAGTAATAAAATATCATAAAAAATTCGAATAAAAAAAATAATAAATAATAATTATATATAATATGTAAAAAATCAAAATTAACTTTTAATTTTAAAAATTTAAACAAATAAATTAAATAAAGGAAATATTTCAAAATAAGATACAATTTAAGAAAAAATAACAAAAAACAATAAAAATAACAATTTTTGTTAAAGTTAAAAAAAACTCATTTTAAAAATGTTTTTGTTTTTTTTAAACAAAAAAAAAAAAAAAAAAAAAAAAAAAAAAAAAAAAAAAAAAAAAAAAAAAAAAAAAAAGGCATCTGTCACCAAAGTCTCTGACTACTATTGCCTCTGTCAAATAAAAACTTTGTGCTTCTGTTGACTCTGCCTTTTTGCACCATTGTCGACCCTTCTTTGCGCTCTTCAGTATCAGACTGCTCTAGCCTCTGTCACTCTGATCTCTTACTGCATCAATCACTATTGATTCCTACTGCTACAATGTACTTTCGGCTCCCGTATCAAGGTACAATCTATGAGATAAAACCTCTCAATGGACCCTGCTCAATTTTAGCCCTCTTAGGACTATCACTTCACATCGCCCCACCTCACACCTAGAGGTATGGCTAAATGTGCTCCTTCTTCCCATGTGGCTCAAAACTCCCCCTCTACTTCTTTGCATGAGTGGATGCCTCCACTTGGTCTCCTCTCTACTTCTCCAATTGTGGCTGCTCCACAATTGTCTAAGACTGCTTCTTCTCCACTTAAGTGGATCTCTCCACTCGGTCTCCTCTCTGCTTCTCTAGTTGTGGCTGCTCCACAATTGTCTGAGATTTCTTTTGAGGCTTCTTTTGGGGCTGCATGTTGAGAGGTAATTCACTCTCCCTCTCAAACACCAAGACTCTAACCTTTGCCTTGCTCCTCAAGGGTTTGCATGCATATTGTACCTCAAGATCATACAGGTTCTTGACTCGTGCACCGATCTGTTTCACGTGTCCTCCTGGCGATGTGTCTAAGGAAAAACTTTTCCTTATTAAAAATCACATCATAGCCATGGTCTTCCAATACCGTGACTGAAACAAGATTCTTCTTTAGTCCTGGAACATACATCACATCTGTGATTCTGGGAGGGGAGTTAGACTTCCTTTGAAAAGTAACTGTATCAATCCTGATAGCACTTTACCTCCCATCATCTCCAAACTCTATGTTATGCTTGAGGTATTTCTCCTCAAAATCACTAAAGAGATCTTTGTTCCCCGTCGTATGGAATGAGGCACCACTATCAAGATACCACACACCTCCCATTACAGTGATGGACATGCATGCAATGAGAGGCAAATCAAGTTTGAATTGTGAAGCTAGAGCTTCACCTGCTGCAACTACTGTTGGATCCTTCTTGCTTGATTTCTTCTGTGGGAAATTCGTGGCACAGTGCCCATGCTCATGACAGTGAAAAAACACTTGACTTTCAACAAGCCCATCTTCATGCTGCCCATCTCGCCTTGGGACTTCTTTCCCTTGGCCTTCTTTTCCTTGCTCGATAAGGAAAATTCATGTTCCACTTCTTTGGAAGAGGTCCTATCTCTAGTGTTAGGTCGAAACTCCTCTTGTACCAAATCTGAGCACAGTCATTCCCAATCTGGCAGCTTCTCCCTCCCATTGACAGAGTCCTAATAACTATGCCAAGTCTTGGGAAGTCTTAGAAGAGCTAGGATCACCATATCATCCTCGACAACAGTGATTCCAACACTTCCAAGCTCATCCCAAAAATGGGTGAACTTGGTCAAGTAATTGGAGTTGAGTCGCCTGCCTCCATCTTGATTTTTCAAAGTTTGTCCTTTCGTGCCAACTTCCTATGGTCATTGTTGTTCTGAACAGGTATGTAAATGCTTTCCACATAGCATATAGAGTTTCCTGGCCATGGATGCTCAAGACAATGTGGTCTTAAACTCCCTCAAGGATAATTCGCCTTGCCCTTTCCACATACTTCTTCCATTCAACCAGATCTTTGGCATCCGATGTTGGAGGTTTAGGAATGTTTTGATAAATGAATTCCTTGAGGCCATTATCTTCCAGAACTACCTCCATCCTGTACTTCCAGGCTATGTAATTTGAGCTACCATCCAAGGCATACTCGAGTCTCAAACCATAGAAAGCCATTTTCTGACCCTGAAGTGTGAACTGCAAATTTGAGTTTCACCTGTAAACCCAAACTCAAAATCTCCTCTATTATATTGTCTTCAACTCTAATACCATGTAGATTTTCCTTTAGATTCACAACTCATCTAATTCCCTAAAACACAAGACACGAATCTACTCTACCTTCAAACAACGGAAACCAATGATCAATGAAAACAATAATCAGCAAGAGGAAGATAACTAATGGCACATAACACAATATTTATCCGGGGAAAGCCACAGCTAAAAACCCCTACTATTTATATTGCATTAATTATAAATCTGAGTGAAAGTACAAAGCTTGTTCTCACTAGAACAATTCCTGCACAAGTATGATCAACTCTTTGCTCACAAGCTAGCTCAAGCCAAACCTTAGCTTATTTTGTTGTTATCCAAGCTCCTATTTCCTTCCGTAATTCCTAGAGGAATTAGCCTCTATTTAATGAGGAAATCCTTCTTCCATAACTGCGCAATCCAAAATTAGGTCCTTCTCTAATTGCATGCATGATCTCTATAACTTGGAAAATCATACAATTGACAGTACACTGTCCCTGCATTCTAATCTCAACTGGGTCATCCTCTGAACTGATATGCATGAGTTTCTCATGAGTGAATCTTCAGTTAGCTGGAGTAGCAATGAGGATGCACCAATGCACCAAATCACTACTATACCTCTATTAGTTCCACAAACAGTTAGAACTAGTTTAACTGTCTATAACTCAGTCAAACTGAGCTATCTAATTATAACTCAAATAAACTCAATATGGACCCCTAAAACTTTGGGATCACACTTACATGACTTCCAACTCGAAATTCCTAAGTTAACTAAGTCAACTTAACTTAGTTAACTATTACAAGTTGCTATGAGAAAAGAATTACAATTTAATTCAAGGACAAATTAAATTGGAATTTCTAGATGTTATTTTTAACATTTTTTGTTGCTATTTCCAACATTGTCTTGTTTTTTTTTTTGATCTCTGGTTTGTGGGCCTAACGACAACATTTAGATTGTGGTTCTGGAAGATTATTCCTGGTTTTCCCCTGCCAATGCTTGTTGTTCAGAGTTATTGTATCAGTAGTTGCCTTTGGTTAGTGAGTCTAGGGTTATCATTTAGATGGTGGTTTTGAGAGTAATGTTGGGCTTATTCTTGTCGGTGTCTGAAGTTTTATCTACTTGTCTAAAAAAGAAGGGGTGTTGTTGTGGCATGTCTCTTTTTTGGGTCTGTTTTTGGATGTGTCACAACACTCAAAGAATTGTAGGGCTCAAGGGTGGATGAGATTATTGCCCCTGTGAGCTTGGAAGGGGTGGTATTCTCCTTGGCCTGAGCTATGGTCAAATGTCTAGTGTTGGTGATTGGCTTATTATTAGTCAGTGTGTTGTAAGTGTCTATGCTTGAAGTTTGTGCACAGACTCCCGATTGTGGGTGTTCGCATGGGCATTTGAAGAAAGGGTCTCTCTTATGCACCATGCCTCCTTGGAAACATTTGTGTAGTAGGGGAGGAAACAGTGGCAACAACTCCCAAGGTCAAATCAAGGCCTGTATATTTTCCCAAGGCTCCACTGAGGCATACTTCAATGTTGTTCCGCCTGAGACTTGACGATAAATTCAAAATTTGGATACTATGGTGGGTGATGCAGGGCAATCTTATTCTAATTCCGAGATATTAGAACAATTATCCTAGTGGGTGCTTGAGCTTGGTCATACCAGGGGTCATAGGAAACAATACCTCAATTCAATTGCACTACACTGGCAAATGAAGACCATGTTGGGTGTGATTTTGAAGGATAAGCAAGTGGAAAGGTATAACATGTTTGCTTCGCTAGAGGAAACCAAAAGAATGTTGAAAAATCAACGTTTCTTTATGGACAAGCTTGATGCAAGGCCGACCGATGTAAAAGGGCATATTCAATGTGAGTCTGATATTCCTGCTCCTCCTCGTTCGAGTGTAAAGGACCCAAATCCTATATCTTCCTCGAATTCCTAATGGTCTACAAGTTTGATCATTTGTCTGGTCTTATCTCATGTTTTGTATTGTTTGGATATAATCCAAATGTCTGGTTTTATTTTTTGAGTCTCTTTGTAAGGGATAGATGGATTATTCTCCTGGTTTCCCTGGAGACAATGAGAATACCTCTATATTAAAGGAAGAAACAACATTGTATGGTGAATCTATGTAAACTGGTTTTGAGGACATTCCAAGGCAATAAAGAGTTTTAAATAAATAAATAAAATCGAGGTTTGAGATGAATTTAGACTAATATTTTAATTTTTAAAAACTGTTGTGACATAATAAAATGTATGTAGGTATTTATTTTTTATCTTTTTTTTTTTTTTAATGTAACATTATGTTGATGTCATTTGTGATATCTCCTTTATATGTTTATTTGTGACATCTCCTCTATATTGGGTTGTAGTTGTAAAACACCTCATCATTTGCCATGGTACAAATAAATTGGTCATTAAAAATAATCATAAAATATAAGAAATGACAAAATAAATAATAAAAAATAATCTTAAAATATCATATTAATAATAGGGAAACTTGGTAAATATTAATAATAAAGAGATGGGGTCAAAATAATAAAAATTACTTATCAGAGTCTGTTTGGGGTAGCTCAATTAGCAATGCCCGTGGAAATGAAGTCTCATCGAACCGCAAGTCTCGGGTTCAAATCTTGTGTTATCCCCCCGATCGAGATGAGAAGTTGGACGTGATGAAGATGTAGTGCTACCAAGCTTACAAAAAAAATAAAAAAAATAACTTATCAGAAAAATGAAATATTATTAAGAGAGGGACCAAGTCAAATAAACGAAGACATGTGAAATAAATTGAGGATATAATAATAATATTAGTAAAGGGCTAGACTTAGTGAATATAAATAATCTAAATTAATGAATATAGGTACAAGCTATATATATTAGCGCACACGTGTGTGTGTGTGTGTGCATGTGTCTTTTCTAATTTTAAGGCCATGGCTACGCTACCCTGATGCAGGGGTTATGGCAACCATAATGAAGGTAGAATATCATATGAAGGGCCCCCCTACTGCACCTCCTTGCCTGCCACACCATCAAGGCTCATTTGTGAGACCTCGCCTCCCAAGGAGGGTAGTAGAGGGTCCCTGGCATGTCTTAACACTCTACTCCATTGCATGGTTTACAAGCTTTAGCATGTTTCTTTTCCTAGGTAATATGCTCGCTCTCCTTCTAATCCTCTTTTGCCTCCTTCTGATGCTCCCTTTGTCTACCATGAATTTTGACTGCATGGTTTCCTATGTATGAGGTTCCTCTCTAGCCCCTCTAGCTTTCCCTCACCATTATCTGATTTTTCTGACGTAGATGGACTTACCCTAAGACTGTCCATGGTGCAACATCTTGGCATGACCTTTTGGTTAAGTTCTTTCACCACAAGCTTTTGTAACTTCTCACCTAGCTCCAATTGGGCCTTAGTGAAGTCTTATTTCCTTCAGCAACCATGATGCACTAGCATGCTCATTGTCGAAGTGGAGGAGGTTACAAATCTTCAAGTGGTTCTAGAGAAAGATTTCATGTAGACTCTTCAACTCTCCACTTTCATGAGTACACCCCTTCGGAAATTCAGGAGGAAATTTGCGAGGAAAGGTAAGTGACCTTGGACTCAGATGTCATGACAGGTATTTCCCCTTAGGTTCCTGACATTATCAATTCTCAGGGATGACAAAACAATTATCTTCGTATAATGGACCTCCATTGGTACAACAAGACGTTATTGGACAAGATCCTTATGGACAAAAGATAGGCCCAGGGGAACCTCATGCATTGTTTGGATGAGCCTAGGGATCTCATTTTGGACGTGGAAGGATGATTGGCCGAGCTTAAGATGGGATGTCCATATAGCTCTCCAATTCCTCTACCATGCAAGGTCAAGGAACAAGCTCTCAACCTTGACACATCATTGTCTTCTTGATACTTAGGTTTCTTAATTTTCATGGTTTTATTACATGGGTTTCCATGTTCCCCCAAGGTTGTTGGCATTTTATTTTTAGAGTTTATGTTTAGTTTTCTTAACATGTTGTCTCAAACTATGTGGAGCTCATATGCTGCACCTTTTGTTTTTGTTGTTGGTTTCCCCCATGGTGGGGCAACATTTTCTCTGTAAACTTTCAAGTCTTAAATTGTCAATTAAGTTTCAATTATGTTGCCCTAGACTCTTTATTCCTTTGTCTCTAGTCTAGTTTCTCGTGTTGTAGGCCAGAGATAGTAAGAACAATATCTCAAATGTAATCATTTGATATTTTCAATGTAAAAATTAGCTTACAAAAAAATGTCATGGGACCAGGGACCTGCCTTTGCACAACGATTTTTCTGGTAAAGTCTACAAAGGCATACGTACTCTACCCTACTCTAGATTTGAAGTTGTAACCTATTATGAGGAAGTACATGTTTTTAACTATTAAGCCAACTCAAGTTGTCAAAATAAGAATATGATATAAAAGAAAATTTTATTAAAAAATTATTAAAAATTGATAATATAAAAATACAAATTTATAATAAAATAAATGAAAACATATTATATTAAAGTGGAAAAACGATACTTGGATGCGGGTGATTAGAAGGGCATTAATGAAGACAGGACAGGCGAATGGTAGGCGGCCGAGCCACATGGCCACCCGCCTCCCATTCCATGCCAATTTATGGCACAACACTGTAAACATGCAGGTGCATTTATGCTAGTGCTCAGGTCGAGATGGCTATAGCAGGATTAAAATCATGGCAAACGCGGACCAGAACACTTTCTCCCCCTCTCTGCTTAGATGTTCTTTCCCCCCTCAAGTTGAGGAGCCGAACTTCCGCACTACTACAGGGCATTGTTGTTGGCTTATTAGCTATGTGGATTTGGGAAATGGATTCCATTTCACCCAAACCACTCAATGCAACCTGAATTCTGCCCAGAACTCCCCTGCTTCCAGGCTCAACGGTAACAACACTCCTAGAGTGAATTATTCCTCACCAGGCCCTCATCCTAATTTTATCTCTGTCATCCCAACCCAAGACTTCAATCACCATTCTGGTGGCCACGCCATGACGCGAATTCGCCATAGGATGCGGAGAAGACGCGGTAGCAGTCGAGGATGTAGCACTCACCCAACCTCGACATCCATCCCCGAACCAGCGACCCCCTCATCCACCCCTTCTTCTGATCAGTCTAGTGGTCATCTTACTGACCATTTCCCGCACACCCGCAGCGGTAGAGGATGAGCACATAATTCTGAGGCTAGAAGAGTGAATGCGGCCTTCCAAACGACTGGCCCTCTTGAACCCCCTCACCCCTCTTACCACATGGCCCAATTCCGTTTTTAGAGCACATTGAATCGTCCCGCCATCATCACTACCATCACTGTGGCTTTCAACGAAGAATTGAGTAAGAAAGAGGAGCTTGCTACTCAGGGAATTGAACCAGAGGAAGAGCAGACCTGCACTAGAGGGAAGGCCAAGAAGACGCGAGATATGGGAGATGGCGAAGGTGAAGATAGCCTTGCTCAGGAACAAGGCTGGACATGGTAGCACCCTGCATGGCGAGGACTTGGTTGGTGGCCAACATGCAGGCGTTGGATGCTCAGGCGACACACAGGAGGTCGTTGATAGAGGTGGTAGCACGTCCGCAGAGGTGGCGAAGGGGAATGACTACAACTGTCGTATCGAGGAAGAGCCGGTGGACTAGGCGGACTACGGCTGTCGAATTGTGGAGGAGCCTCCACCAGACGCCTAGTGGGCCCCGCGTGACAACTTTGATATCCAAGTTCAATCTAGTTGTTTTCCCAATGAATTTTCATTCCACTTGTTTCATTTTGGTTGAATCACACTCAAGATCCCTATGTGGGCTTAATATGTTTTTGTTTATGATCTGGGACCCCTGCGTGGGTGTTGATTATGGCTACTTTCGGACTGGTTTCCCCTCGATGGGTAGTCATGGTTTTTGGTTCATTGGTTCCATACTGATATAACTTTGTTCAGCACCGCAGAGGCCAACGCCTCGCTATATTTTTGCCTTTTTATTAATAGATTAGCATTACTTAGAAAAAAAAAAAAAAAGTGGAAAAACGATTGGTACAAAGTAAAAGAGTTAAACTAAACAAATAATAATATAATACATTTAGAAAGGATATTAAGAAAAGAAAAAAATGATAAAATAAATTATGTAAGTTAAAATAAAGAATAATGAAAGGTTGAAAAAGAAAATTAAATATCAATAAATAAAAGGAGTCAAAATCTTAGTGTTAACTTTCATCACATATTATTAGGAAAGCCTTAAAAATTGAAAAACGATTTAAAAACTTTAAATGAGAAGATTTTATTGGTTTTGGAGGATATAGGGTTGCATGCATAGAAGATGGAGTTGATTAGCGTCAACAAGTCCAACCAGTCTCAATTGAGGTCCATGCCTCTCTTGCTTCTTAGATTTCTCTATGTTTATGCATTTGTTTGGTCTCTACTCTCAATATGTTTTAGGCTAATTTGCATGAACCTAAATTTTGTCAATGTTTTCATTAAAATAAGGCTTATACTTTAGTTTAAATATTGTTTATTATTGGGCTAAATAATATATGTTAAATAATTTCTAGCAAATTTTGAATTTGTTGATATCTTGCTCTGAAGGCCACTAGATTTTCCATTGGGCTAGTCTCCCTAGTTCAAATCAAAGCCAAGAGCTGTCAATATTTTTCTAACATGAATAAAAGCTTTTAATTTACCCCCAAAAAAGATAAAAGAGAAGATTATTACAAATTCAACCACCCTTGAAAACCCATCATCTCCCATTTTTTAAAGTATCCCTATACCCCACACTCTCACCGCTCTCCTCTTCTCATTTAATTGAATTTATTGATATTTAATTATCCAGTTTAACCTCTCTCTCCTATATTTTAACTTATGTTAATTTTTTTTTTTTTTTTTTTTTTTTTTTTTCTTTT
>APFE030861603.1:291513-329197 GCA_000404065.3 Pinus taeda
CACCATATGCTATTAGGCATCGGTGCGTATATGTATAGTAATGCACAAATGCGTTAGTGTATTAGAGACACATCGATAAAAAAACATCCGCTCGCCCAATTCCACTAATGACCTCCGCTACAAACAGATTTTTGGGCTATTTTTATAGGGGCTTCAACAAAAACCTCTGCTAAAGGGTCTTTTCCTTGTAGTGAGCAAACATAATGCATTACAACCACCTCTTGATCTCAAGTCCAAGGTGATTTAGCATCATCGTTTGGACTAGAAAGACTCCATGATGCTTATGTGCTGCTGAATATTAGTGGAAACACACAAATGGAGAAATGATACTCATACTTTCCCTTCATAACCCACTTAATTTGTTTTTTAGGTCAAAATCGAAAACAACAATGCATATGAAATCAAATTCCTATCTTTTATCCTCCGCCTGACTTTTTATCTGACATGCCATGTGAGAAACCTCTATGCCATTTTCTCTTTTGATGCATGTGAGTTGTAGACTACTAAATAGTGGAATTCATTTTGTCGCATGTTGAGGTTGAATTGGTTTATGGGATCACATATGGTGAACGTTGATATACAAATATGCAACGTAATACATTCATATGAATTTCACTGATAAATTGTACACATGTATTGTCAAGGAGCTTTTGAACCACAAACCTGATATGAGCAAAACTTTGGATTTGTCAAATGCCACACCTCTTATTTCTACTACAACTAAGGGTCATGTTGAGGTGTTCAATGAACTTCTTGCTAGAGAAAGTCAGTTGATAGGGATCACCATAAGAAATGGCAAGAATACACTACATCTGTTTGTAAGAAGTGGTTACATAGATATTGTGAGATCTTTACTAGCAAAGGATCCACAAATGCCTCGAAGAACAGACAGAAAGCGCAAACAACATTGCACATGGAAGCCAAAGGAGGCAACTGCTTGTATGTGGTGAAGGAACTACTTCAAGTTGACCCAACAATAGTTATGCTACCTGATAAAAATGGTAACACACCGCTACATGTAGTTACAAGGAAGAAGCATGACGACATATTGTCTCTTGATACAACCTACTAGAATTTCTTCTAATTACATGAACTGATTTAGAGTTGTACATTTTAGTTAGTATGAGAAGGGCGATGTTGGTTCAACAAAGAAACACAAAAGTAAGATTTATTTCCACTTCATCACAAAATCAACAAAAGCATAGAATTATTCCCTGAAACCAAAGAAGTGCATGCTTCAACCCTAACAACTTTTGCAACATAATCCTTCTTAACATCGACACTAAATGATACCATCCATAAATATTAGATTTCAGTGAGAACAATTTGAATTTAGATGTAATGTAAATATACCATATAAATTTATAAAAATTGTTTCAACACTGAACAAAGCAAGGGGCCCAATAAGCAAATAGTGAATGAAATTGAAATAAAGTAAATTATTAGCAAGATTATGTCCAAATAGGGTGCCAAATCAAAATTTTTGAAGCTGCATTTTTTTGTAATAAGATTAAAGCAAAAACAATCCTTTCAAAGCTCTTTATGTGTGTTGCTTTTAACTAATTACATCTAACGTGATATTAACTTGTCATTCATCTGATATTTGCCCATAGCAGGCTTTTGCTTAGAGAAATTACCTAGTGATCTTGTTATTTCTATTATACATTGCTGCATATCTTAAACTATCATGAATATGGATACTCTTTTAAAGTGATCTTAGTTTATGAAAGTTAAAGCCCTCTCTTCTATTTTTCTAAAGAATGCATGTTTTGAATTTGAACATAATCTCATTAACTTGCATGTTTATTTCAAAGGTAAAAGATTGATCTTGTACTCTTTGTTTTATAGAACCCTTAATTTTAGTAAAATAAAGAAATTTGTTTTATTAAGATATGAATCTATTACTTTGTTGTAGCTACCTTTTTGCATTTTAACTGTTTTTATTCAGTTTCATTGTAGTGATGTAACATTTCATTCTACCATGAACTTTTTGGCCCTTATAAAATGACACACATATGCAAAATGTAGAGCCCCAATCAAAAGCTTCCATTAAACAATCAATCCAATCTATTGCGTTTTTTGTTGATATTTAAACTGTAGTTATTGTAAGAGAAAAATCTCTTGTAGTTTTTGCAGAGTAGACAAATTGTTGAACATCAGATATCCTCTTATCTTTTATTATGACATTGGGACATGTCTTTAACAAGCAACCAATATAGAAAACAAGATGGTGACATCATTGACCTTATACAGTAAACATAATAGATCATGAAACGAACCACTGATCAGTCCGAGAGACAATGAATGGTTTAGTTGTCAAAAGAATTGGTTTCCCTTATTAACCGATGCAATACTTGTTTTGTGGTCAACATGCAACTTGGGTTGAACTTGAATTTTAGTTTTGGCCAACAAACAACTCAAGACAAAAATTACCTTTAGCATTATGGATAGCCTATTTACATGTTTTCAGTGGAACTATTAGAGCATCTAAAACATTTTGAGAAACATGAATTTCCAGAACAAGAGCATATCCTCTTTTTAGCAAAGAAGAGAAGCATGTCAATAGAATCCTTTGCAAATTTTTATTAAGAGAATTTAACCTCTTCTTAACTACATGGGGAGAAAGCAACATAAATACACCAAAGGTGTCTCTTTGCTGATCATTTAAGAGTTTTAACATGAAGATCTATATGTCATGAATTGCCACTATGAATAAATACAACCTATGATTGTCTACGTTCCTTAGTGACCATATTTATCTTTGGTCACCACTTTGACGTCATTTGGGTATGCATTGCATCTCCCTTACACTTTAATAACTAGATCTACACATGGACAATAAATTTTTTAGAGAGGCAACTTAAATTATGTTCATTGGTTGCTCTTGATTTCAAGCTTCTTAACCACATTTCAATTTTCTTGACCATATATTTAGACTTTCTTTCCCTTTTCCACTCAAATTTGCATTATTGTTCTCTTTGTGTCTCCCTTTGAAAATTGACATTCACATTTTGTACTTGGGAATTTGCTGAATATTGCCTGTAACTGCTTACTGAAAAATTTCAGTTCCTATGTTTACAGTAGTCTATTTACCTCATTACAAACATAATTATGAAAAGAACCACTGTACATTGTGCTAGGTTACCACCTTAGGCTATAATAACAACCACCACAACATAAGTATCGAGATAAATAGCACTAGGTGATTTTAAATAGTTTAAGGCCGAACCTTTGTGATCTAGTATGGAGTATGAAATGAATTGTCACATATTGTAATCAAGTTCAAAAGAAATGCTTAAACCATTCATATTCCAAAACCATATAACATATAGAAACACCATGTCATAAGTAAAAGTTCAATCCATAATTAAAGCATAAGAATTGTGGACGAGTAATATTTAAAACTATCCAGTTTATATGTGGACCTTTACCAATTATTATCAAGGTTGCTCATAAAAACAAAAGGAAGGCGATGTCTATAACTACATGAGTATGATGTTGCATAAATTTGTCCCAGTAGCAGAATACATGCATTAATCCATGACATTAAAATTTAGGATTTGCCTTAAGTTCCTCCAAGAATCATAGAGTCAATGAAAAGAGGATTATGTCAAAGTTTAAAACAAAATTAGCACAACCATCAAACAAAAATAAAATTCTCTGCTTGAAAAAAAATGAGTCCTTATTCTAGATCACTAAGGCAAAACAACAAATCTAAAATAAACAAGAAACATAAAAAGAGACATCCATTTCATTGGAAGAATGTAAGGGGAGTCTGTTGGGTGGCCAATAGGTTCATATAAAACATTGTGGTGACATATGTTGGTCTTGGAATACCTAAGTTTGTTTTCTCACCATGGTTAAAAAAGAAAAGAAATATGGTTATTAGGGAGATGAATATTAACTCCTTTCATCTCAATCTAATATAAGAAGAACCTACCCTACTAAGACTAACTTGAAACTTTGAGGCATGAGATACTCCTCATACAATGGAAATATATGCAACCCAAAGGCACTTCTTAGGCACTGGTAGCAATTTTACAATGAGTTTCATACATTCAACTTTGAGGACAATGTTGAATTTGAAGGT
This sequence comes from Pinus taeda, assembly GCA_000404065.3. Classification (NCBI taxonomy): domain Eukaryota; kingdom Viridiplantae; phylum Streptophyta; class Pinopsida; order Pinales; family Pinaceae; genus Pinus; species Pinus taeda. The sequence goes on from APFE030861603.1 coordinate 295,604, forward strand.
AAGGGGGTAAGGTATGTTAGGACGCTACCCTAACGTCCTTGTTTTATGGTTCTTGGGAACTATCTAATTAATGCACAAGGTCATCTTCTTTAAATAGAAGCAATTAAGTAGTTAGTGAACAATTATTTAATGTCAAAACAATTTTTTTCATTAAATAAGATTTGCTAAATGGCCAATACACATTCATGATTGAAGCATAAGCAATTAATATTTCTCTTATGAAAAATTACTTATATAGATAAAACACTGTATATTACTTTTGCAGAGTGTTGTTATTGGATTTAACCGTTACTCTATTAGAAGTTGTCCTCTTAAAATCAAATTCGCAATGTCACACCTCATCATTTTTATTTGGAACTTTTCTAAACATATTTTTAAGTCAAATTTGCTTGGAATTTAGCAAAAATTTGTAAGTTTGAGTTATGAACTTTCTATTATAATCTGAATGTCCTAAAGAGTTTTTAGGGAGCTAAATCCATATGTAATAAAACACATTTTAAATAATAAAATATTACACTTTAGCCAAAAATTATTTAACTAAATTCTAAAAAAAACTACGAAATATATAATAATTAAGGAATACCTTTTTATTATTTTGTTTTATTTACCTAAATATAATATAAAAACATGTAAATTTCCATAGTCCATAGTCATAATAATACTAATACTATTTTTGGAGGTCGTTGCTCCATAATGATCATAGTAATATTTCCGGAGATCTTTATTTTGTGTGGGATGAGATTGTGTCAATGGACTAAATAAAACAAAATGATTAGAAAAGAGTAGTAATAAGTTTATATAAATATTGAGAAAAGTAAAAAACACTAAATTCCTTTAAAGTTCTGACGTCAAAGATCAAAGGGAATGTCTTTAGAGTTTAGAGTTCCGAATGTCAAAGGTCAAGAGCACTGTCGAAACAAATGGACCGTTGAAAATAACACTGCCATAAATATAACATTTTGATAAATAGGTAAAATGGTATTACCAAAAGTATTTAAATGAACATGCCCACAACGTCCTTAAATAGCCTTTCAAAACCATTCTGCCTCAGGAACCTTTTTATATTTTGCCATATTGAAGGAGGTACACAATTTCTTAAAGCCATGGAGTCCCTTCAAAGTGGCCAAGTCCCAGACAAGTTCACAACAGATCTCACCAATAGCAAGTCCTCACCCCCTACATCAAACAACAAGAAAAGGCAATTACCTCTGTGGATGCTCGGAGTTACAGGTGCAGCAGGAGCCGAAAAGAAGGAATCACTCAAAGCAAACCGGTCAAAAAAATCTCAAAAAGAAAATGGTGTTTGTAAGGAAGAAATTGAGGTAGGAAAATTTGAGGAAAATGAGGTTCGACCCAGAAGGACTACAACAAAAACTGTCAAAAATTCGAACTCTAGCAGGAGTAGGGCAACAAAAACTGAGAAACAGATTGATGCTGAAGATAGTTCGGTTAAGATAGATGGTGGCACGAACGTGCCCAAAGGAAGAAAATCAATTGGGTCTGTTTCAAGAACCAGAATGACTAGGCCGAGAGCTAGAAAAAAAAAAGGACAACAGCTTGAGAATGCTCATGAGGAGGACCCCATATCTGAAGTTGATGAGGATTGCCTAGGGCAATCAAGGGATACGGCGGTTGAAAGTGGGCTGGATCTGACTGTGGAGGATTTGCTTATCATGGCCAAACAGGTATTTGTGCCCCAGTGTTTTTGGGTTTTTTCGCATTCTCCTTTGTTAGGATTTTTAGGTTTTTGTTCTCCTCTCGGCATAGATGGTGCACCTGTCAAATTGGGAAAAACACTCAAAAAAACACAAATTTGTTCAACCTCTACAGCATTCAGTGGAGCCTTAAAAATCATATCCAAAATATTTTTTTCCAATTTTTTATTTTTGATTTCCAACCTAATTAGGCACTCACTTTCTCACAATGGATTGGGAGATCCACTTTGGCTGTTCATGAATTATCTATCATCACGTTCATCCAATCCTGGTGACCCGGAGTACTCTCGAAATTCAACACCCCCAGAAAAAGAATCCCACAAAATTGCTTGAAAGATCTGCTCTGGTTGCTTATGTGTTTTAGATTATCATGGTCCTTCTGCTTGCGATTTCGCTTATTTTGGCCAATGTTTAAAAGTTGGGAGAAGAGATGAATGGTAAAAGCCCATTAATTTGTGGCTTGTCTCTGCGTGCCCTGAAGAGAGGAAAGCCTATTTTGGCCAATGTTTAAAAGTTGGGGGAAGAGATAAATGGTAAAAGCCCATTAATTTGTGGCTTGTCTCTGCGTGCCCTGAAGAGAAGGCACGCCCCCCATCCACACAGACATTGGTTTGTTGATGTCGATATGGGGATTATTTCAGGGCTGACATATCATACCCTGCATTTCCTTGCATGATGCACCCTATGCAATCGCAACTACTTGTGAATTTTCCACTTTCTGCATTTAATACCAAATTTTCTGCCCCTGACATCAATGATTCAACTGTTTGATGGTTAAAATGTGACTCCTATAAGAAATCTTACCATTCCCTACATTTCTCTGCATAATGGATTCTATAAGCAAGTTTTCTACTTGTTCTGTCCTATATTTCATTTGTTGGGGTTAAAATGAAATGCGTATAAGTATCAATGCTTCAACCGAATTCACAGTCAAAATGTCATATCTATATGTGAATTTACAATTCCTGCATTTCCTGACATGATGCATGCTATGTCATTGCATCCCATAAGCAAATTTCACACTTCCTGCATCCAATTGAAGAATGGATATGAGAAGGAGATTTTGCTTGTAGGTGTTGCATTTTGATCCCAACCAATGAAGCATCCTATAACAAATTTTGCACTTCCTGCATCTAATGCTTCATTGGGTTGGGGTCAAATTGCAATACCTATGAGAGAAATTTTTCTCTCAGACCCATGTTTCCACTGTTCAGGCAGTCAAATATGATACCTATAACCAGATTTGCATTTTTGGCTTTGATTCTTCACTCTATCAGGCCAAAGAAACGTATGAGAGGCAAAATATTCATCTTCAATACTGATGTTGTATTTTGCTTCAAGTTCAGATTAATATACCAGTTATGACATCCCCTGGTTAATATTTCTTCATTGCAAATAAAGTGTAATTAATTAAAACGGCTGAGAGAGGGACATGGATTCCATTGCTTGAGGAATTAGTTTTTTTGAATATCAGTCGTGGGATGACTAAGTGGTTTTAATGGGCTGACTGTGTATTAAATTCAGTTGGAAAATGAAGGACAAGCCTATGTGTCTTTTGGGCATAACTGCAAGCAAGAAAATGACAAAAAGTTAATGAAGATTATGAGCTGCGTTGGCCACGAGGAGGGTCTGCTCAGACCCATGAAAAGATGGGGGAGACAAATTTTCATTGGTGAAAAATGACGAAAAAAAATATCCTCAGTCCGTGAGAACCACAACGAGGGTGGAGGCCGAGTGGCTCGTGTGGAAAAGAGGACCTTTCAAGATTGATATGTGGAGGGCAGATTAAGGGGGTTGCGAAGAACATATGTGCTCAGGCAGAGCAAAGAAAGAGAAAGGACAAGGATCATTGATGCATGCTGTATTTTAATTGTTGAGCACCTGGTGGGTGGAGGTGGTATGGCCTTGGGACACCCTGTTTCAGCTATTAACATTGGTTTAAACTCCTCTGAAAGCACTCTTCCTGAAGCTTTAGAATCTGGCTTGGGGGTGAAAACTACAAGTAAGCTTGGCTGCAACTTGTTTAAGGTTGGGTGGAGAGTTAGAGTCCCAATCTCAGTTGCCTGGATTCCTTCATCTCCAGATAAGTATTCATATAGCCTAAATGCATGTAAGTTTCATGACCCTACTTATCATGCTGCTCATATGCCTATATGAGTGTGTGGATTGATTCCTACATGATTCATAGAAGAATGTAGTGGTGTTGTATGATGAAGGGAGATAGGTTGTATTCCTTACCTATGTTCTGGCTTAAAACTTAATATATATATGTGGCGCATGAGATGGTAGGACCTCTGCATCTAAGTAAATCATATTTGTATGACTAGCATAATTTTAGCAGGTTTGTATTCTGTGATAATTGTGAGAATCATGTCTTCTGTTCATTACATCATGCTTATGGATAGCTGAGCGCCTATGATGGATTCAGTGACTAAATGTTGCATTTATTCTCTATGCATGAGATTGGTTTAATTGCCTGAATGTAACTGATGTGTTTTCTGTATCATTAAGAGCCTAAAATTTATCTATTTACTTGAGTGTGCTAGGTGGTCGAATCCTTGAGTGGAAATGACTTTTGTATCTTTCATTGGTTTTCATAGTTGGTTTGTCAATGCTGGGAAATGGAACTCCTTATATGATTGGGATATGCTGATTTCTTGCATGGTTTTGGAATGGTATGATTCCTTATGTTATTCTAAACAAAAGTTCTAGCTTAATGGCATGTATGCCGTTGTGAATCTGTTATTTTCCGAGTATAGGATGTTGTCTAAGTCAATGTTAGATTTATCATTTTGGACAATTTATCGCCGGGGGTCCAAAATTTTAATTATCGACAATATCGGGGAAATTATAAAAAATTATCAGGAAACATACTCATTTTTTTCAAAATTTTAAACTTCTAAACCAAGATCAACATAAAATAAATACATTGTCGCATTAATATGAAGATAAAACTACTGTATAAAATGTAGAAGATGTCAAGTGGTACATCAAACATCGATACTAAAATATGATATTTGTCCCGACTTTCTTGAGTCACAAGTCTTAATAAGATCAAAGAAAATTGCATCAAAACAAAAAATGTATCTCATGAGACATTTAGATTCTACAAGCCTACAGGCTACAAGGCTAATTATGATGCACTAAAATGTCAAGTTTCAACAATTCCCTCTACCCCTTTTACAGGCAAAGGTCACTGGTGTCATTCTTCCTTTAGAAGTAGTAGGTGGACGTGCTGAGCCTGAGCCTAAAGTGGAAGGTGAATCTCTTGGGGAAAATGTGGAAGATGAAGTGGGATGTCTTTTGCCTCTTCCCCTAGTTGGCAGTGTCTATGCATGTGGTTGTGGTTGCAGTGTCTATATCTCTAGAACATTCTCAAATTCAATATCCTCCCCCTGCTGTAAATTTGTCTCTCCTACAAGTGGAACATTCTTCCGCTCCTCCACCTCCTCCTCCTCATCCTCTTGCTCCAACCACTTAGGCGCCTCCTCCATGCAAGGCTTCTCGGTCTCCACCCTCCATGGACTCGTGGTGTCAAGTGTTTCCAATGAAATGGCGTCTATATCAGGTACTTTGTTTATCTACCTGACCCATAACCTGAGATTGTAGTAGACATATACCATGTCATTGAGGTGGTGGACACCTAACTTATATGAGGAGCATTTTGTGATTAATCATTAGAGGAATCATTTAATCAGGGTTCAAGATGATGTCCCACATATGCCATAAAGTAAATTAATGAACTTATATAAAGAATTAAATTTAAATTTGAAAATTTCTAATATTTTACCCTGTTGCACTTCTTGGAGTGTATCTTTTGAAAGACACTCCAACTGCACTCACTCCCTGAAGAGCTGCAAGTTTGACTTAGCACTTGAATGACACGTTTTTGCAACTCTGGAACTCTTCACCATAGTTTGCCAACCAAACATCTACAACAACTAAATGGAAAGGATTCAAATTTCCAAGGAAAGAAAATGACTTATATTTCAATTTTACAAATGTCAAAATTCAAATAGAATCATAGATAGTCATAGAAACTTGGAAAGAAAACAGTTTGAAAGTGAAAATTGAAATAAATTTTACTTGTAGCTTACCTGGCATCCTTGCGGGCCTGTCTTGGATAGCCATATCGTACCTGAATGTCCTAGATACCAACTTATATACCTCAAGTTGTTTGGAAATCTCATTGTGTTCAGTGGAAGTTAACACCATCCTTTGAATACATTGGTAAAATCAATCTATAATCTGCATCAAACCTGAATCCACATGCATAAGAGAATGCAAGGTTGAGGTAGAGCTCTGCTGCATGAATTGAATGATGGAGAGTGTTGTTCCATCGCTCATCAATCATACCCCATATCTCATCTCGTGTGGTGAATCCCTCTTCCACCTTGTCCTCGTAGTATTGATGGATAACTTCCTTGGCCCTATGCTTATCCATGGCCTTATACAAGTAGCCCATTGCTGGCTTCTCACTATCAACCAAGTGAATAATCTTTACTAAAGGTTCATTGATAGTACACAACTCCTCCACTCCCATCCAAAAACTCTGGTTGTGTCTCACAAGTTGGGCTATGGCTTGCCCATCCACTTTTGTGCTATAGACACAAGCATTCCACTCATTTGAGAAAAACATCCTCTGCAACTCCAACATCGAATTGTGAAGAGATTGAAAAGAAATGAAGCTAGTTGCAAAATGTGTGATAACAGGATGGACCAAATCCTTTCCCCCTGTGAATTGTCTCATGAGTGTTAGAACGAATATATGATTGTAAATATATTTTGTAACACTCCTAGCTGACTCAACAATTTCCTTAATCCAAGGATTTTTTCCCATGTCCTCTAGCATCAAATCAATGCAATGGGCGGCACAAGGAGTCCAATATAAGGTTCGATACCTCTCCATGAATAACTTGCTATCACAACATAGTTAACAACATTGTCTGTAATGACTTGGACAACATATTGCGGACCTATCTCTTGAATGAAGTTATCCAATAACTCACATAATAACTGTGCATCTGTAACATATGCTGATGCATCAATACATTTGATAAACATTGCCTCCTTGGGACAATTAATGGCAGAGGTGTCCTTAGACACATAATTTTATTAATCAGAGAAAACAATTACATATTGATTTTGGCAAGAGTTTACACCCGAACAACCAAACACTCTTGCAATGAGCTATTTATAAGCTCAATGTCCTAACTACCTCTAATTATGGATCACTTTGTAAAATAACAAGTGTCCATTTACAATAAAAGCTATTCAAACAACTTACTAACAATTTTCCTAAATTAGAGCCTAAGATACGACACATTTGTAGAGTCGTATCTTTTACAATAATATACTAATTCTAAATGTCTCCATTTAATAATTAAATATTCTAGATTAATAATTATTAATTTAATATCTTAAATTAATAATTATTTTATTCTAACTTAATAACCTATGATAATATTTATTTTGGATCATCTAACATTGCCCCCTACGATCCAAATATATATTACAACAGATACCAAGTTCATCCCTGAACTTAGTAAATTTTATTTTGCCAAGAGGTTTCGTGAAAATGTCGGAGATCTGATCTTCTGAAGGACCATAAATTGGCTTGAGGACATCTTTGGCAATGAGAGATCTGATATGATGATACTTGGTGTCCACATGCTTTGTCTTTGAATGAAAAATTGGGTTCTTGGCAAGCTTGATGGCTGACTGGCTGTCAATGAATAATGACGTAGCTTCTGCCTGAGAAATGCCCAAGTTTTGCAAAATTCTGTGCAACCAAACAATTTCACATGCTGCTTCCCACGCTGAAATGTACTCTGCTTCTGCTGAAGAAGTGGCCACTGTAGCTTGTTTCTTACAACTCCAAGGCACTGCTACTGACCCCATGTTCATTAAATAATCTGATGTTGATGCTCGATCATCAATACTTCTAGCAAAGTCAGCATCTGAAAATCCACCAAGTACAAAGTTTTTAGCCTTTGTGTAAAGAAGACCAAAATCTTTTCTTCCTTGGATATATCGAAGAACTCTTGGTTGCATTCCAGTGGCTGTCTCGTGGTTCCTGCATAAAACATGAAAGAATACTGACTGCATAAGACAGATCAGGGCGAGTGTTTGTCAAATAAATCAAGCTTCCAATCAACTGTCTGTAAGTAGTGCTGTCCACCTTTTCCCCCCTTTCAAATTTTGAAAGTTTCAAGTTTTGCTCCAGGAGGGTAAGAACGGGCTTGCAATCCTGCATTCCAAATCGCTAAAGAACCTTTGATGCATACTTACTTTGAGAAATGAAAATATGATGTGGACGTTGGAAGACTTCAACTCCAAGATAGTAGTGAAGTAATCCCAAATCTGTCATCTTAAAACCTGCATGTAACTCTGTTTTCACCTTTGCAATATGATCATCATTGTTTCCAGTAATGATCAAATCATCTACATACATAACAAGAATCACTAGATATTTACTCTATTGTCGCACATACAAAGTATCATCAGATTCACTTCGTTGAAAACCAACTTTTCTAAGGTATTCATCCATTTTTGCATACCAAGCTTGGGGAGCTTGTTTTAACCCATATAAAGCCTTAATCAATTTGCAGACTTTATGTTCATGCCCTTCAATTTCAAACCCTGGTGGTTGTGTCATATACACTTCTTCCTGTAAATTTTCGTTGAGAAAAGCACTTTTCACATCCATTTGATGAACTTTCCATCCTTTTTGAGCGGCCAATGCAAGTGTTAATCGGATGGTGTTCCACGTAGCTGTAGGAGCAAAAGTTTCCTCATAATCAATGCCTTCCTGCTGCGCAAAACCTTTAGCGACAAGTCTTGCTTTATACTTTTCAAGTTCTCCCTTTTGGTTGTACTTAATTCTGTAAACCCATTTGTATCCTATGGGTTTAACATTTTGAGGACAATCAACAAGTTTCCAAGTGTTGTCATCAATTATTGCTTGATGTTCTTCAACCATAGCCTGTTGCCATTCTTTATGTTTTACTGCTTTGTTGTATGTGGAAGGTTTAGTAAAATCATTTGCTATCAATGCAAAATTTCCTTCACTTCTGTGTGACTTCCTTGTTCCTGTTTTATTCTGCTCATCAGGCCTTACATCTTTCAAAAGTTGAACTGCCCATTTTGGTAGTTGCTGCTCACTTGTTTGAGATTCTGAAAAGTCACCATCATTATAAGGAGGATTAATGTAAACTAATGTTTGTCGATCAGTTGAAGATTCTGGAGGTGGAGAATCACTGTCTGAAGAACTGCTGGAAGATCTTGATGGTGTTGTTGAAGTAGATGAACTGGATGAATCATCTTCTGATGAAGGAAAATCAAGTTCGTACCAATTTGGTGAATTTGGTTGACTTTTTGTATTTCCTTTTCTTTGATTGCCTTTAGTTTCTAACTTTTGAAGAAGACGTTCGATTTCTTCAACACTTTTACTCTCTGTTTCATCAAAAATTACATCCCTGCGCACAATAAATTTTCCATTGGTCAAAAGACGGTACCCTTTCTTCTCATCAGAATAGCCAATTATTGTGCATTTCAAACTTCTTGAGTCAAGCTTAGTTCGTTTTTCTTTCGGAACTAAGGCATAACATACTGATCCAAAAACTCTAAGATGTTTAACTCGAGGTTTGAAACCAAATCAAGCTTCATAAGGTGTGATTCTGTCTAAAGAAGCAGTTGGAGATCTGTTTTTTAAGTAGACAACTGTATGAATTGCTTCTGCCCAATATGTTGAACTTAACTTTTTGAAAGTTAACATAGATCTCGCCATTCCCAACAAGGTGCGATTCATTCTTTCTACTACTCCATTTTGCTGTGGAGTGTAAACATTTGTAAGATGTCTTCTTATGTCATTATCGCTGCAATAAGTTTTGAATTCATTTGAAGTGAATTCTGCCCCATTATCTGTCCTGAGAGTGCCTATCTTTTCTTTGACTTCATTTTCAACAAGTTGGCGAAAAATTTAAACTTTTCAAATGCTTCTGACTTGTGCTTCAAAAAATAGACCCAAGTCATTCTATTGAAATCATCAATGAATAGTAAGAAATATTTGCAACCACCGAATGAAGTTTGTAGTGGTCCACAAACATCATTGTGAACTAGTTGCAGCAGCTTGTTTGCATGCCATGAACTTGTTGGAAAACTTTCTCGACTTTGTTTTCCATAAATGAAAGCTTCACATTTTGCATTTTCCTTTTTGAAAGTGGGAAGTCCCTTAGCCATTCCTTGTTTTTGCACTTGAGAAAGACTATCAAAATTTAAATGTCCATATCTTACATGCCATAATCTTATAGGTGAAATTCCTGTAGTCACTGCCCCTGCAAAGTCAGAATGCCTTGGAATAACTGTCCTTTTCATCCTTAACAATTTTCCATCTTCATAACCTGTCATCACAGTTTGCAAGCTCTGTTTGACTGAATTAATCTTAACTAAGCCATCTTCCATAATTACCTGATGTCCTACTTGTCAAATCGTGACTAAAGATAACAATTTTTTCTTAAAGGTTGGTATGTACCATACATTTGAAATCATTTTCTCTCCAATGTCAGGGAGAGAAACTTTAATTGCACCTTTTCCATAAGGAGTATGTTTTGTATCATCTGCAAGAAAGATGGAATTAAGTTGGCAATCTTGAAAATTCCAAAAAAAATCACGTCGACAAGTCATGTGTTGAGTTGCCCCTGAATCCAAGATCCAAGCATCTTCATAATCACTTTTAAGATGGGATGAAAGTTGTAATGTCGGCGAAGAAGTAAAGACATATTCTGACCTATCATCATTTTGATCATTTGCAAATTATGCTGAGTATTGATGAAACTTGGGGATTTTGTCAATAGAAGTTCGACAATCTTCAGCATAATGTCCAACTTTGTTACATCTTCGACACACAATTTGACTTAAGTCTCTTCCTCTTCCTGGAGACTGTCCTCTGCCTTTGCTTTGACTTTTGTTTTGAGGTTGTCCTCTACCTTGATTATTATTGCCTCTTCCTTGAAAATAGCCTCTTCCTTGACTGTTTCCTTTGCTTAGAAAATTACTTCGGCCTGAACTATTGCCACTATTAAAGTTGTTTCCTCTGCTTTGGCTTTGACCTCTACTTTGTACATTATGTGTTGCTTGATTCTGATTAAAATTCCCTTTGCCTCTGTTTCTAGAACTGTCAATTGATGATTTACTAGTGTTGGCCTCTGCGAAAAAGACATCTTCACCAACTTTCTTTTTCTTCCCAAAAGGTTTTATCATGTTGGGTCAACATTTCACAGAGCTCATCAAACTTTAGCTTCGCTAACTTTCCAGTTAATTGTAGAGTTTCCACAAAATGTGTGTAGGAAGAAGCAAGTCCAGCAATTAAAATTGTGACCATAAGACTATCATCTACTGCTTGAAAACCAACATTAATGATTTCATGCTTAATATTCTTAAGTCTGGAGATATATTCAAGAACATCACCTCCTTCAGTCAATTTTTGTTGCAACAATTTTAATTGTAGATGAACTTTCTTTGATTCAAGCTGAGTATCAAAGAAGTCTTTAAAAATGTTCAAAGCCGACCATGCATCTGTAGCATTTGCTATATGGACATACATTTCATCATTAACAGAAGATTTAATGAGAGCTAATGCTTTGGCATTCTTAACTTCCCATTTTGCTAGTGCAACTGCATCTGTGGGTTTATTTGGCTTAATATCTTCATCACATATATCATGCCACAGTTCATTATAAATAAGAGTTCTTTCGATGAGGCGTCGCCATGTTTTGTAAGATTTTGTGCCTTCAAGTTTGTCGGAATCAGAAAATAAGTTAATCAACTTTGACATTGTAGTGTTGAAGCTTCACACCATGAATCGGGCTCAGAAAAAAAATATCAAGATGGGCAACACAACATGCAACACACTATGCAGAAAAACTATTTATCGGGGCTTGGCCTTGACCCTCGAATAGTTGTTGAAACAGGAGAAAAATGATTGAGCTTTGCACTTGGCTCTAGTCAATTTCTCAAATATCTACAAGGTAACTTTCGAAATTTGACTCTTACAATGCTCTTGCAAATCTTGGTAAAAAAAATTGTTACCCCCCCTCAAATTAAAAAATTACTTTGAGTTACAATCTCATTCTTATCTATCCAAAATAAAAAAATTACTAATAGAATCTCCTTATTACTCCAAAAAAAAAAAAAACAAAATTTTCTTACTCCGAACATTTACAAATAACTCCTCACACCTTATTTCTCCAAAAATATTATTTTACAAATAATTGAAAATTTCTTATCTCTCCAAATTACAAACAATAGAAAAAACATTCTCTCCAGCAAAGACTTCTTCACTTCTTATATTCAACTTTAAACTTCCAAATAAAAAACTCTTAAAGAGGCTGATTTTTTTTTTTTTTTTTGGTTTTTTGTTTTTTTGTTTTAGGCTGTCCTCCACGCTAGCTGCTGGCTAGCTCAGGTTGGCTTCTTGCTGGCTTAGGTTGGCTTCTGCTAGCTTCATGTTGGCTTTGCTGTTATCCTTTCCTTCATATGCCTTAATTCTTTGCTCCATTGCGCTTATATATTCCATTGCTACGCCAAGTGTTTCTTGCTTGCAAATTGGTGTCTCGGGCAATATGGATTGCAATAAATCTAGGGGCTTGTTGACCGCATCGGCCTGATCAAGAGAACCAAAAAAGGCATTGGAGATATGCAAAGAATCCTTGGCATCTACTTCATTCTCTGTAAGTCCTCTCTTAGAGCTGCACACAGGGGAGCTTGCAGTGTCTTCTAGCAGATATAGATCTTTCTCAACAGCAGTATCTGATTCCAGTCTTTTGCGTTTGGATTGCCTAATCTCAGCAACATCAAGGGAAGTCAAATTTTTCAAATAGATCTTTTAATCATAACTAGACAGAGCAACATATCTTTAACAGTTAAATATCACCACCACGCAGTCGCAGAACCCTCATGTCTTAACGCGCCCCGGATAGATAATCCTTTTATCGGAATTTTGTGTGTCTGATTCTACAGGTTTCAGCGATCGGGGATTAATTCATGTGAAGAATTTCTCAGGGAGTTATTTCAGCAATGATCGGGGATTGATTCTTGCGAAGAATTTCTCAGGGAGTTATTTCAGCAACAATCGGGGATTGAGTCCTGCGAAGAATTTCTTAGGGAGTTATTTCAGCAGATGCCATGGGTGCTGGTAAGTCTAGCATGGTTTTGCGGTTTGTCAGAGGCCAATTTTTTGAATATCAGGAATCGACCATAGGAGCAACGTTCTTCTCTCAGACTTTAGCTTTGAATGAGACTACGATCAAGTTTGAGATATGGGACACTGCAAGGCAGGAAAGATATCATAGCTTGGCTCCCATGTATTACCGTGGTGCAACAACAGCTATAGTTGTCTATGATGTCACAAGTTTGGATTCATTTAATTGTGCAAAGAATACTGACAGGCCCAACCTGGTAGGAGTGACTATCCACGCCCCAGCGCACAACAAATTTTGATAATAATAAAAAAAATTGATTTTCAGATTTACAACAAGACTAAAATCAATAAAATAATCAAAACCCTTTTCCTTTTGAACAAAAACTGGACAATTTTCATGCCAATCATTTGCTGGTCAATTAAATGGAGTTTTCAAAGACTTTGTTGAGCTGGAATATCCTCCTCATATCAACTGCATTACTGAAGCTCCGATACCACAATAATGGCAGAAGTGTCCTCAGACACGTAATTTTGTTAATCAGTAAAAACAATTACATATTGATTTTGGCAAGAGTTTACACCCGAACAACCAAACACTCTTGCAATGAGCTATTTATAAGCTCAATGTCCTAACTACCTCTAATTATGGATCACTTTGTAAAATAACAAGTGTCTATTTACAATAAAAGCTATTCAAACAACTTACTAACAATCCTCCTAAATTAGAGCCTAAGATATGACACATTTGTAGAGTCATATCTTTTACAACAATATACTAATTCTAAATGTCTCCATTTAATAATTAAATATTCTAGATTAATAATTATTAATTTAATATCTTAAATTAATAATTATTTTATTCTAACCTAATAACCTATGATAATATTTATTTTGGATCATCTAACAACAATTAACCAAGAAATTTAGAATGGACTTGCCCTTCCCATCTGTCCAACCATCTGACAGAACGGTGCATCGTGTGATCTCCCATGATTCTTTCAACTCAACCAATCTCCTTGTGCAATCAACCTTTTCCCCTTGAAGGAGATGCCCTTTCAAGTCATTATAGGAAGGGCCCTTGTAGCTCAAACTAACAATGGAAACAACTTCAAACTTGGAATGGTAGAATGGGTCGTTCTTGGCAATGTTGAATGGTATGTCACTCCATAGAAAACATTTGGCCACAATTTTGTCAGCCTCTTCCTTCTCCTTCGATTTCACCAGTGACCGAATAGAAGGTTGCCCTCCAAGCACGAATCGTGGCACAAAGAAAAGTGAGGACGCTAAAGGGCCATCCGTTGTAGAAGGTGAGCCCAAGGATTGGCTTTCTGCCACTCCTGAGAAGCTTGTGGATCTATTTTCAAGCTCAAGTCTTGCTTCTTCCTTTTGATCTCTCTTCTTATGCATTTGAAAAATGTATTGGTTTGCAACATGGATAATTTCTAGGGTGGCTGTTGGGCAAATCTCCATTTCATTCCCTGGTAGTCTGGCAAGGTGTTATTTCAAACGGTTGATTCCACCAAACATTTCCATGCCACATAGCTTGCAATTCAACCTCATTCTATTATGAGCTTCATAGGGTAGACCATAGTCCCGCATTAGATCTAATGGCTTTGGCATTTTGATTCTTGGAATGTGTAGAGTCTGTAGACTCTAGAGCATTGATTCAATTTGTAAACCTATGGGACAAAAAAATGAGAGGAACTTAGAATTACAAATTTTGAAATAGAATACAAATCCACAAAATTGAAAAAACATGAAAAATGCTCCAATTAAAATACTCTAGCTACATAAGTATTAAATCCTCCATTCAGAGAGAGAAAAAAGAGGTATATCTAATGAACATTGCATACCCTATACTAGATCTTGAAAAACAAAATGAAGGAGACTTTTTTTTTACATACTTGGAAATGTGGAAATGGTATATTGGAGTAGATATCCACTCCAAAAATACTTCACTAATGGACAAAAAATCTATGGAAATCCCTTTGTTCGCTGGTTATAGTGAGGTCACAAGGTTGCTATACCTTTCAGAGCTCAATCCTAGCAAGCAAAAAATTAGAATAAAAAAAACGGGACCCGGACGCTAAAAAATGAAATTCGGCACAACAGGGCCATCATTTCGTTCAACTTGCGACAATTTTAAGAAATTATTACGATAAATTAAATTGACGCGATAATTTCGAATTCACCAATTTATCTTGATAATACTGAGTATAATATCGACAAGGTTGATTTCAACGATAATATCACAATAATTATGATATTATCACAATATGTGCAACACTGGTCTAAGTTGATTGAGTGTCAAGAGAAGGGTAAATCCCTGTAATATTTATTGTTCTATTGCGTTGTTGAAGGAATGGTTCAAATTCTTGTGTTTACTCCGAGCTTGAATTAATCTAATTATTTGAGCATGAAGGATGGGCAAATCTTTGTTGTGAAAATGCTCTCTCTGTGTTTAATGATTTGCATAATTGGCTTGAATATATGGCCGACATTTATTTGAGCTCAGGAAGGATAACACTTCAATGCATATGTATATATATCTACAAGTCTTATATATAAACTCGCTGGGCCGAAGCCCTTCTAAGCTCAGGAGGAATGGCGTTAATGCCAAAACATACGCATGAATTCGAAGCTCAGGAGGGATAGCTGGGAGAGCTCGGCAAACATACACATAAACTCTTATAGAAATAAGCAGGGTTTGGTTCAAGCCCAAGCATGACCGAGCTTTGAGGGCGGGGAAAAGCCCAAGCATTCACGTAATACATATGATACGGGGTTGTAAGATTAGGGCCCAGAGGAGCCAGTAGGCTCGAGTATGTTAGACCATGCATTTGAGTGCTATGACCAAGCGTGAAGGCTGAAAAAATCTGGATCACTGAACTGAGCTGGGCTTTTGCGTTGTCCACATGTCCCAAAACTTTTCCCTGGAGGTTTCGTGGAGAGCTCCCAGGATTTTATCTTTGGGAGGAGGTGACAAGATGGGCTAGTGGGCACATCGTATTGGTGTAGGGAAGCCTCGTAGGCTGACCGCGTCATCCTGAAAGTTTAAAGGGGCCAAGTCATCTCGACAGTGTAATTGTGTTGCAAAGGGAATGACTGGGGTGATGTGGAAGGATGGGGTCGAGTGAAGGTGTTGACTTGCTGGTAGTGGGGGCCATGAGAATCCACGTAATCCCGTACGGGTCATCCCCGAAAGGAACGTCAAGGGGTGACAAGAGTCATTTCTGGGGGGGGGGAATGTTTCAGGGTGATGTGGCTTTTGAGGGGCCCGAATCCTTAACACTTTTCATATAGCACATGTGTGATGGGTTAGGTTATGACCGCTGTATAGAGGGGTCTTATGTGATTAGTACGAACAGGTTGGAAACCATGGTGATATTGCCATATGGCAAAGAGAGGCCGACTAGGATTGCCACATGGGCACCGCGTGGCAGGTTGGCAAGGTGGTACAAATTAAATGGCTAATCTTTGGATGGCCATATTTTTGAATCCAAGAGTTGGATCAGAGCAAAATTATATTGTCGAAATTGTCTCAACGAGATGAATGCAATGGAATCATTTGTTTCGGGTTTCTCTAGAGTGAAGAAAGCAAAAAAAATTGGGACCCCATTTCCATAACTGGACCATGGAGAGTGGGTCAGCATAGTAGCTGCCTTCTTCTAACCTTAGTTAGGGCTGGGGATAGATGGGGGTATGTTACACCAATGATGAAACATTTATTCTCATTATCTGTTGCTTTGTTGCAATGGGGCTAATAAACCTTGATAATTTTTATCCTTGCAATTGATGCTGCATGCTTTGGCAATAACTTAAAAGATCATATCTATGAATGCCTTTTGGTTTCATGCATCTGATGCCATTGTTTCAAGGAAAAAATATCATTATGAACTTGCAAATATTTTGATTTGTGGATATAGTACTTCAGTACACCAGGCACAAAGTATCATTATCATTGTGAAAAGTCTTTTTCTTTTTTTCCCCTTCCACTGCTGACATTGTTACTACAAATTGCTTCATGCCCAAAGTACGAAAACCTTAAGCAAATATTGCATTCCATGCCTATGGTGCTGTTTGCACCAAGGTCAATGTCCCAAGAGTCCATAACTACAAGTGAAATAATCCATTCTTCCCATATGATGATGCTTCATCACATTGGGACCAAATACCCTATTCATAAGCACTTTTTCAATCCTTCACAATTACATTTAAATTGCTTCTGGGTCACAAAAATAATTCTTATATGCAACATAGTCATTCACTACTTCTGCGACTTCTAGTGCATCAGAGTCAAGATATAGTACCCATGGTCCCATGCATAAGTTTCAGATTTGTCGTTGTGATGTTATTTTATCAATGGCAAAATAATATACCAATAAGTTAAGTTTCCCTCCATGTTCAATGCTTCGTGTGGTCAGGACATTTTAAATCCATAGAAACATTGGAGCCATAGTCTATACCATGAAGTATAGTTTCTTTCCATGTCAGCTTCATGTGGTTAGGACCTTTTAAATCCCTAGACAAATATTGGAGCCATGTATATTGCTGCCACACAGCAGCAGCATGGGAAATAATGTTTCTGCATTAAATATACGCCTTCAGGCTAAGAAACAGGACACAACAAACTTGGGGCCCATGTCTGTTTCCCATGTATCTGACAGACATCTAGGACACATGTCTGACAACATGTTTGCACGTGTCTTAAAACATGCCATGGGCTAAACATGTTTGTGGACATATGTCCTAGGTGTGTCCATGTTTGTATCCAATACTTGGGAAACAGACATGGGCCCTAGATGTGTCCTGCATGTTCAACTATAAAAACTGTTTTTTCATTGTTATTTTCTTGCTTTCAGCCATAGGGAAAGAACTCTCAAGTCTCTCATTGTTCAGGTGAAGGGTAAAATCAAGATTTGAAGGGATTCCAAGTGTTTTGTAAATGTTTTAGTTTCTAAAAAGTTCAGATCTTTATGTCTCTATCTCATCTATATATATATATTATTATATATATATATATAGATATTATATATAGTGTTCCCTGTGTTTTGGTTCTGGGGTCCATGTCCTATGTCCTTCTGTCTTGTGACTTAGTCTTCAGGGAAGAACACCTTGCAGATTCTCTGATCATCCTTATGCCACAAGTCTTGGATCATTGTGGAATGCTCTGCACAAACAATACATGCTAAATGGTTCTTGATCTCAAAGTCGTAATCAGTCTTCAGCAAGAATTTGCCAGTTTAAAGAAGAGAGGCATAGTATTCCATACCTTGTGTAATGAGGCAGTGAAATTTTTCCCTAGCTTACCCCACGGTTTTTATAGAATATGCAATCAAAGATATTAATCAATACTGCAATTTTTATGCACACTGTAAATTCTGCAATTCAAATTCAACTGTAAGAAGCACTACTGTGATAACAGTGCTAAACAATGTTCACTGAAATTTCAATACTTCAGAAAAACCAGTCCACAATTTACAATACTCCAACAACCTAATTATGCAACAATGTAATTATCAGCAATTCACAACAATCCATCTACAAGTTCTGCAAATCTCTGGTAGACTTCTATTCCACATAGATTTTGAGATCTATGTATTTCTAATTTACTGTTTCCAAGATCTATGTATTTCTAATTCACTGTTTCAAACTCCTAACTATTAATCTGACATGGATACTTCTGTTAGGGGAGGGGGTCAGATCCCTTGAGCTGCAGACCAAAACCCTTGATGACTGTCTAATCCCCTTTTCTCAAGTGAGCTCTCACCAACTCAGTCACACGCAATAACTTTGTAACACTTCAGATGATCACTCGAGAACCTGGGATCAGAACTACTGTGAAAAAGCCCTAATCACAGGTTTGGGGTTTGGACCTGTATAGTTGGGATGTCCACAGAGAGCCGCAATTCCCTCAGGAAGAAATTCACATCAAAACTCCTTGAGATCCCGGGCCAGAACAAAATTTAATTATCAAACGTTTTCGTGAATTGCTTCCTGTGCCGATGATCAAACCCTGACAGAAATGCACGTGACCTCCAGTAGGAATTCTGTGCTTAGAGAATTTTGCTCCTCTTTGAATAAGAATCCCGTGCCAGTCAGAATTCAAGGTAACCTTGCTTGCTCTCCAAGTTCGTTCTTGTGCCCGACAGGAAGAGAGAGATAACCTTTGCTACCTTAAAAAAAATCCTAGCTATCCTTCAAAAGATCTTCGCTCTCTTCAAAAGATCCTCACTATTCTTCGAAAGATCTTCACTACCTACAAAAGACTTCCAGAAGTCCAAACAGATACAGAAAGAACCTCGCTGCCCAAAATTAAAATTCTTGTGCTCAAAACAGAGAAATTGATCCAACAGAATTTCGGTCCTCCTTTAAAAGAGTTTTTGGGCCAAAACAAAGAGAGGAAATGGAGGGATGTCAACTAGGGTGGAATTCTTCACCACCGAAATTGACAAGAGAGAGAAAGGGGTCTAAAGTGTAAATCCTTAGAGCTATTGCTCAAGAACAAATGAATTGATCCACACTTGATGCTCCCAAATGAATTCATTCCTCTCATATTTATAGATTTCCTAGAGGGGTCTCTTCTTTCTTAATGATTGGGTAGACTTTACTTCAAACCCCAATTTTGGGTTTTTTCGCCCAGCGGCCCCAAAACTTGCCCAACATTGGGTAAATTTGGGGTTTTTCCCCTTTATGGAGGACTATAGCCTACAGGGATGGATAGGCTATTACGTCCCATTTGTCTTCAATTTGTAGAGGACGCTACAATCCCTGCTGCCCGAAATTGCTTGCCCTCAAGCAATTGCAAATTTGGGCGCTGCAAAATACGTTCACTTTCCCATGTCGCGCCCTCTTTCAAATTTTTCCACTTGATAAGGTATGCTGGAATAACTCTCCCTCTTAACTTCTTTTCCCGCACAACCATGATTGTCTCCAGAATTAATTCTAGTTGCCTGTATTTGTCTAAGGGCGGGAGTTCGATAGATGTGGTGACTTGCTGCCCCACGACCTTCTTGAGGCACAACACATGAAATACATTATGAATTCTACTGTCTCTTGGTAGTTTTAACTCATACACCACTTTGCAAACCTTTTGGAGGACTTTGTACAACCTTAGAACCTAGGCTTTAGCTTTTCAGTGCCACTGTTCTTAAGGGTACACTGTCGATAGGGTTGCAATCTCAAGAAGACGAGGTCTCCTACCTCAAAGCTGCATTTTGTTCGATGCTGATCTACGTACAACTTCTGTTGTTTCTGAGCAACCTACATGTTTTCCTTAAGTACTTTGAGGATGTCCTAACTTTCATATATCCAATCCTTAGCAATGGGTGCCTTGTTGTTTCCAAAAACTCTGTTGATAAATGATGGTGCATCATACCCATATAAAGCCCTGAATAGTGTCGTCCCAATGGATAAGTGGTAGGTGGTGTTGTAGCAATGCTCCCCAAGGTACAACCACTTGATCCATGGTTTCTGCTGACCCGTCACATATTTGTGTAGGTACCCTTCAATCCACTTATTCACGCTTTCTATCTGACCATCTAGCTACAGGTGATAGCTAGTGCTAGGGGTTAATTTGGTTTCCACTAGCCTAAAGAGCTCCTTCCAAAAAGCACCCATAAACCTACTGTCACGATTGCTAACTATATTCTTTGGTAGTCCATGCAGTTTGAAGACTTCTTTGAAGAACATATCTGCTACTTGTTTGGCCAAATCATCAAATGAAATTGCAAAGAAATGTGTGGATTTGGTCAACCTATCCACCATGGTTTAAATGTGTTAAAATTGGCAACTAGGGCCAAACTCCATGTGGGTCACCTTATTTGGGGCAGTTGATATTTTTCTTGGATTCCTCTCTCCGAGAGGTGTGGGATTGATCTAAAGATCATCCGATTCCGACATGTATATATGGAGATATGAATTTATTTATTTTCTTGACAATTTGTCAAGGTTGGCCAGCAAGCAAATTAGTTATTTTTCACCCCCAACTTAACCTCAACGTTGCTATAAAAGGAGACCTCATGGCTTCATTTCATCATCTCATCTCATCCTTCTCTCTCTTGTTTGGGTATGCATTTATGGAGCTGCTTCTCTCACACGTGTGGAAGGACGAAGTCTGATTTTCTTTTAGGGCAGCGTTGACTGAGTTTGACCGAAGTTGCAGGAGGGTTTTTGGACTGCGTTTTGGACAACGTTATTTTTCCTTGAGTTCGGATTGGGTTAGGTTGCCTCTCCTTGGTAGGCCGCAGTTTTGGACAGCCTTTTGGACCCCTCCTTGACCCTGTGTTGACCAGCGTTCACTGTGCTAGGGTTGGCTGCAGGGTTGACTATAGTTGACTGAAGTTTGACAGTGATTTTCGGACTGTTTTGGGTTGTTTCTCCTTGTTGTTGGAGGCCAAGTTGTTTGGGTTATTGATCGAGCTGATTGGAGGTCAAATCTGACTTGTTTGACCAACTTTGACTTTGCTGGTTAGGGTTCGCTGTTGCTGCCATAAAATATCAGTTTTGTATATTTGTACTATCTCTTTGTCTCTACTGAACTATTGAAGATTATAAGAAGAATTGATCAAGGGTTTCCCCACATTGGGGTTTGTCTCTTGCTGGGGCGACATCTTGTGTCCTCTTGTCGTGGCTTGTTTTCTACTGTTTATGTTTATGTTCTACTGCATTTTACTATCATGTTGATGTGATTGCTAATTTGGAAATTGATATTGGGCTAATAAGAAATTTGAAGTAAATTGCTCTCAAGCCTAGAACATACTTAAATTAACATGGTATTAGAGCTGAGGTGAAGACAAAGCCCAAGCTACAGTGAAAGAGCAATCACTGAAGATAGTTGGAAAGGACAAAAGGCTCAATGGGTTCCTCATCCCACTTCCCGGCTGAAGACAAACTCAATGAAAAGTCTGAGTACCACGGATGGAAGATGTCTCTTGATCTGACATTGGAAGAACAAGAAGTGTTGGACTATGTGAAGGGTAAAATCCTCGAGCCTCCATCAAATGCACCGACTGCTACAAATAACAAGTACACTAAGGGTGAAGTCAAAGCGAAGAAGATTATTAGAGATTCCATTGACAAGTGTCTGGTGGCCTACATCTCCGATTTGAACACCTCCAAGGAGATCTATGACATATTGGTAAGCATGTTTAAGGTTAGTGATGCAAATCAAGTTTTGTTCCTCAAAAATAAGTTGAAGGATATTAAGAAGGGCAAGGACGAGGATATTCAATCCTACTTATTAAGGATCACTGAGATCAAGAATGATCTTCTATCGATTGGAGAAGTCATTCCTGATAGGGAACTTACTGTCACTACCCTTGGAGGGCTCCCACTCGAGTGGTATATGTTTAGAATCACTATTCTCAATAATGATCGAATTCTGGGATTTGAAGAATTGATGTTGAGATGCATTCATGAAGAGACAAGAATGGTGGAGCAATAAATGCCTTCAAATAGAGGCAATCCCACTGCTTTCTCTGCTCATGCCAAAAGGAGAAATAATTCTGGGTCTAAAGGACATTTCAAAGGTAAGCCCGAATTTAAGGGTAGAAGGAAGGGAAGATGCTTTGTTTGCAATAAGTTTGGCCACTATGTGAGGGAGTATCCAAATAGAAAGGACACATCACATGATGATGATCACAATCACTCTAGGGGCAACTTCAACAACAACAATCAAAGGAATGGTAGGTTCAATGGCAAAGGAAAAAGGAATGCGGGAAGTCATGGAAATGGTCAACCCTCCAAGAAAGCAAGGAACTCCAAGTATGAAGAATCAAATGTTGTTAACAATAAGCAAAATGAGTATTATCTTATATCAGCCCTCTCTAATACCTCTCCTTTGGACACTATGGGGAATTGGCTTAGTGATAGTGGTGCCTCAAGGCACTTCACCGGATACAAGGAAGCTCTCTCTAATTTGATAGAGGAGGAGACAAACTTGGAGATTATTCTTGGAGACAATGCCACCTATCCCGTAAAGGGTGTAGGGTATGTTACCCTTCAATTAAATCAGGGTAACACAATTCATTTACAGGAAGTTCTATATGTACCTGATCTCAAGAAGAACTTGGTGTCCATTTTGGCATTCATCGATGGAAAGGTACGTGTTTGGAAAAATAATTTTAAAGATGCTTTTACTCTTGGGTTCCGGGTTGACACTTTGTATCAAGTTGGAGGAAGTCCATTGGGGGCCATGTCTTGTGACACATCTCTACAATCTAAACTATGGCACTGGAGGTTTGCCCACCTTCATTATAAGGCCCTACTCGATGTGAGACAGAGGGTGATAGGGATGCCCGAGTTCAAAGTAGAGCATGAAGGTATATGTCCGGGATGTGCCGAAGGAAAATTCAAAAGGGGACCATTCCCCTGAAGTAATAGCAAGACCACATATATATTGCAGTTGGTCCACTTTGACATGTCTGGTATGATGCCCGTAAACTCCTTGGGAGGATATCTACATTATCTCACTTTTACAGATGATTATTCTTGCAAGACTTGGATCTACTTCTTGAAAATGAAGGATGAAGTGTTCACCTGGTTCTGTCACTTCAAAGCCATGATCAAAAATCAATCCGAGAAGAGAATCAAGATATTGAGGATTGATAATGAGACCGAGTATGAATCTAATGAATTCCATGACTATTGTAGAGAAGCTAGCATTAAGAGGGAGACCACTATACCATACACTCCTGAGCAGAATGGTGTGGCTGAAAGGAACAACCGTACTATTATGGAAGCTGTTCGTGCCATGCTTCATGATCAAAGACTTCCGAAGTTTCTATGGGCCAAAGCTGCGAATACTGCCGTGTATGTTCAAAACTGATGCCCTCATCAAGCACTGGACTCCAAGAGTCCCGAAGAAATGTTCACTGCTAAGAAACCTAATGTCTCTCATTCTAGAATTTTTGAAAGTCACGTATACTTTCATGTGCCGAAAAAGAAAAGAAGCAAATTGGGTGCATTTGGAAAGAAATGAATCTTTGTGGGCTGTAGCGAAGATTCTAAGGGCTATAGAATTTATGTGGCTGGTCAAAGGGAAGTTGAGATAAGTCATGATGCCACCTTTGACGAAGATATGGCTCTTAGCAAGGTTGAAAACCTTCCTATACCAAGGAAGGATAAAGAAGCTGACACTAGAAAGCAGGATGAAAAAGAAGATGAAACTATGTTGTATGTAGATGAACCTATGGATCCTATTGATTCCTCTCCTCAAGAGCCCTTCTCCTCTAAGAAGAGGTCCTCATGGCTTAGGGAGACTCTCGAAGATGTCGAGAGACATATTGCACCAAGGGGGACTTTTCGTGAAAGCAAGACGCTGACCAAGTATCAGGGATACTTGACCATTATGAGCACTATCATTCAAAACGAGCCTACATCATTCAAAGAAGTTGTGAAGCATCAAGTGTGGAAGGATGCTATGAATGAAGAATACGAGTCCATTATGAAGAATGATGTTTGGGGTGTGGTCCCTAGACCCCAGGACAAATCGGTTGTCACATCTAAATGGCTTTACAAAATCAAGCATGGAGCTGATGGGAGTGCGTAAAAGTACAAGGCTCATGTTGTTGCTCGAGGCTTCTCTCAAAAGGAAGGTGTAGATTATGATGAGATATTTGCACCTCTTGCCCGATACACTACCATCCGCTCGATCATAGCCCTTGCTGCTTCGCAAGGATGGAACCTATATCAGATGGATGTCAAGACCGCTTTCTTGCATGGTTCGATTAAAGAGGAAATTTATGTGGAATAACCCGAAATGTTTGAGATTCATGATCGGGAATCTCCTGTATGCAGGTTGAAGAAAGCTCTCTATGGGTTGAAGCAAGTACCCCGAGCTTGGTATGAGAGGATCGATAGCTATTTGATGAAGCTGGGATTCACTAGGAGTGAAGTCGATCTGAACCTTTACTTTAAGGTTGAAGATGATAGACCTCTCATACTGGTGCTTTATGTGGATGACCTCTTTCTGACTGGTGCAGACCCTCTCATTCACAAATGTAAGAGGGAGTTGGCTTTCGAATTTGAGATGAAGGACCTAGGACTGATGCACTACTTCCTAGGGTTCGGGGTCTGGCAAAAGGTAGGAGAAATTTTCCTATCTCAAGGAAAATATGTGGTGAAGATATTGGAAAGATTTGGGATGGTGGACTGCAAGCTCGTGACTACCCGATTGAGCTTAACTTTAAGAAGTTATGAGGTAGTGCCGCTGTACCTGAATTGGGAAATGTCTTTGAGTATCGTCAACTCATAGGTGCACTGATGTTCTTGGTGAACTCCCGTCCGGATATATGTTTTGCAGTCAACACGTTGAGCCTATATATGGTTGAGCCTCATCACTCACATTGGATTGGTGCCAAGAATCTTCTGAGATATCTTCGGGGCACAATCACTCATGGACTTAGATACACTGCCGGAGATGGGAGGCTACATGGTTATTTTGATGCTGATTGGTCAGGCAGTGTGGTGGATCGCAAGAGCACTTCTGGGTGCTGTTTCTCTGTGGGTTTTGCTTCGATATCCTGGATGAGCAGGAAGCAGAAGTCAGTTGCCTTGAGCACCACTGAGGCCAAGTACATAGCTGCGAGTATGGTCTCCTGTGAAGCTGTTTAGTTGAGGAAGCTCTTCAATGAGTTGTTTGGACATATGTTGGATACCACTGTGATCCTCTGCGATAACCATAGTGGGATTTGATTATCAAAGAATCCTGTATTTCATGATCGCTCCAAGCACATCGATATCAAGTACCACTTCATCCAGGATATGGTACAACGAGGAGCAATAAGGCTCCATCACATTGGGATTGATGAGCAGGTTGCCAACATTTTGACGAAGCCCTTGGGAAAGGTCAAATTCTTGACTTTCTGAGAACGACTAGGACTCGTGGAGAGACCCTCCTATGAGGATACTGCATGATATGGACATTGGGCTCTGGGAGCTCCGGGGGGCTTGGGGTACTTCTTGTAGCATAGGGTGAGTGGTTCAACCTTCCCCTGTGATACCCTGTGGCGACATGTAGGCAGGATGAGTGGTTCATCCTTCTCCTACTAAGACATCCTACCCATGCAGTTTAGGACTCATGGGAAGTACCTCTTATCTGGCCAATGAGTAGGGAAATGATGATAGGGACCATAGTACTACCGATGGAGGCATCGTGTACTACCGTACTTCCTATGCTAGGATGATATTGATTTAGGATCAATTGGAACTAACTTCGGGTCAGTAAGAGTGGTATGACACACTCTCTTTATTGGAACTAACTTCGGGTCAGTAAGAGTAGTATGAGACACTCTCTTTTATCTAGAATTCAGTTCGGGTTAGTTTAGAATGGTATGATACATTCTCGATCACTTCTTCTTCTTCATAGTTCAGCAGAGCGCAGCAGAGTAGTGCAGAGCAGTGCATTGATGGCAGAGATAGTACCGACAGACAAATGGATTAGTAGATGGAGTTCTCCCTAGTTGAGAGGGAGTGTTAAAATTGGCAACTAGGGCCAAACTCCATGTGGGTCACCTTATTTGGGGCAGCTGATATTTTTCTTGGATTCCTCTCTCTGAGAGGTGTAAGATTGATCTAAAGATCATTTGATTCCGACATGTATATATGGAGATATTAATTTATTTATATTCTTGACAATTTTTCAAGGTTGGCCAGCGAGCAAATTAGTTATTTTTCACCTCCAACTTAACCGCAACGTTGCTACAAAAGGAGGAGACCTCAAGGCTTCATTTCATCATCTCATCTCATCGTTCTCTCTCTTGTTTGGGTACACATTTCTGGAGCTGCTTCTCTCACACATGTGGAAGGACGAAGTCTGATTTTTTGTTAGGGCAACGTTGACTGAGTTTGATCAAAGTTGCAGGAGGGTTTTTGGACAACGTTATCTCTCCTTGAGTGCAGATTGGGTTAGGCTGCCTCTCCTTGGCAGACCGCAGTTTTGGACAACCTTCTGGATCCCTCCTTGACCTTGCGTTGACCAACATTGACTGTGCTAGGGTTGGCCACAGGGTTGACTGCAGTTGGCCGAAGTTTGTCAGTGATTTTCGGACTGTTTTTGGGCTGCTTCTCCTTGTTGTTGGAGGCCAAGTTGTTTGGGTTATTAGCCAAGATGATTGGACATCAAATCTGACTTGTTTGACCAACTTTGACTTTGCTGGTTAGGGTTTGCTATTGTTGTCATAAAATATCAGTTTTGTATATTTGTACTATCTCTCTCTCTCTCTATGCTGAACTATTGAAGATTATAAGAAGAAATGATCAAGGTTTTCCCCACATTGGGGTTTGTCCCTGGCTGGTGCCACATCTTGTGTCCTCTTGTCTTGGCTTGTCTTCTATTGTTTATATTTATGTTCTATCTGCATTTTACTATCATGCTGATGTGATTGCTAATCTGGAAATTGATATTGGGCTAGTAAGAAATTTGAAGTAAATTGCTCTTAGGCATAGAACATACCTAAATTAACAAAATGCAATCCTTACCTTGCGCTTTAGGCAGCCTTGTGATGAATTCCATCGAGATCTCTCCATTTCTGTTCGGGAATAAGTAGAGTTTGGGTAAGACCTATAGGATGTGTATGCTCAACCTTATTCTGTTGGCATGCCATGCATTCCTTGATGTATTTCATCACATCTTTCTTTAGCCCCTTCCATGAGAATCGTTCCCAGATCTGTTGGTACATATTGAAAAAACCCTAATGTGAAAACAATGGAATGTCATGTGTGATCTTCAAAATATTCTCCTTGAGTGTGGACTCAGGAACCAAGTATATTTTGTCATTAAAATAAATAACCCGTCAATTAATTTGTACATGTTGGCTTGGATGATTCGGTTGATAATTGCGTAGGAAAAGTGATTGTTGGCATACTCTGCTGAGAGGTGAGCCTTCCAATCTTTTGTAAGTTCTATGAGGGCACATGCTGTTGGTTTTTTGGAAAGTGCGTTGACTACAACATTCTTCTTTCCATTCACATACTCAATATCAAAATCATAAGCTTGGATATTGGTTACCCATTTCTGTTGCTGCTCGTTTAGGCCTTTTTGTCCCAAGAAATGATGTATGCTATTGTGGTTCGTCCTGAGTCTTGAGTACGAACCTGTTTCTCGCTAGATATTGTTTGAACTTTGCTAAAGCATGCATGATAGCTAACATGTCCTTGTCGTATATGGAATAAAGCTTTTCTGAGTCCTGAAGCTTCCGACTTTCGAAAATGATAGGATGGCCTTTTTGCATTAGGACAACCCTTATTCCTTCTCTTGACGCATCACACTCCAATATAATGGTTGACTAAAGTTTGAGAGGGTCAATACTGGACATGAACTCATCACTACTTTGAGCTTGTTAAACATCTTGTCAGATTCTTCTGTCCACTTGCAAGCCCACTTTTCTGTTAAATTTGTCAAAGGTGCGCTTAGCTGAGAGAAACCTTTGACAAATCGTTGGTAATAGTTGCAAATTTCGAAGAATCCTCGTAGTACTGTCAGGCTCTTGGGTGTGGGCCAGTCCAATATTGCTTGAATCTTTTCTTGATGAACTTGTACTCCCCTTGCGTTGATTATGTTCCCAAATAGAGAATCTTTGTCAACCCAAACTTGCACTTTGATGCCTTAACATAGAGGGACTGTTATTGCATGATGCTCAAAATTTTATCCAAATGCCCCAAATGATCATCCCATGTCTTGCTGTAAATGAGAAGGTCATCAAAGAAGACTAATAAGAACTTCCTTAGTTGCTTGTTGAAGATGTTGTTCATGCAAGATTGGAAAGTGGCAGGAGCGTTGGTTAGCCAAAAGTGCATGATCAAAAATCAAAATGTTCGTAGTGGCAACGAAAAGCTGTTTTTGACACATCCTTCTCTCAAACTTGGATTTGGTGATATCCTGAACGCAAGTCAGTCTTTGAAAAATATATTTCTCCATGTAGCTCGTCCAATAATTCATCAATCCTGGGAATGGGATACTTGTTTTTGATGGTTTTCTTGTTGAGAGCGCGGTAATCAATACACATCCTCCACGTGCCATCCTTCTTCTTTACCAAAACCACGGATGAGGCAAACATACTCGAGCTAGGTCTGATATGACCAATTGCTAATAACTCTTGGATAGCCTTCTCTATCTTGTCCTTGAATTTCTTTGGATGTCGATATGGTGTGGTGATTACGGGCTTGGCCCCTTCTTCTAGCTCTATAGTGTGTTCAAATCCTCTTTTAGGCGGTAATCTTGGGGGAATATCACCAAATACCTGACCATGCTTGTCCAACACCTTTTGGATCTCTGCTCTGTACTGTGGTTTGTCACTGTTGGGAGTCTTTTGGCTCGTAATCTTGCATTCTGTTGCATATGCTACATCTCCGGACCTAAAATGGCCTCCATCCTTTTGGTGGAAATGATCTGTGGTCCACCCTCTGCCATATCCCTCAAAACTACCTTACTTCCATTCGGTGCTTTAAATTTCATTTCCAATGTTTGGTAATCCATAGTTGTGCTTTACCAACAAATACAACCATTGGACCCCCAAATACCATATTAATATATGCCAAATCAATTACATAAAATTCACTAGTGAAAGTATAATTACCAAGTGTTCCACTCAAACTTGGGATCATCCATGTGCAATCCAAGTTCTACCCATCCGCTACTATTACATCAAGGCCTTTGAATTCTTCCGTGGGGAGCCCTCTCTTTGCTACTAGCGCTGCATCAATGAAATTATGTGTAGCTCCCTCATCAATCAAGGCGGTGATATGTTGTCCTTTGACAACTTGACCCTGAAGGTGTAATACCTGGGTGTTCCTGAAAGAATTGCAATCTTGACTTGGGGTCAAGATTTCTTTCTTCGTGAGATTTTTCCTCCTATTTAGCTTCTTCCTGAGGGTGTTCTTCCTTGGGACTGCTAAGCTTAGTGGGTTCATCATTGCTAGGTGTGGTTTCTTCTCCTTCTTTGTCGTCAGCTAAGTAACCGGGTTTGTCCATATAGCCTGGTGAATCGGAATCCTGTGTGTCCAGTACGATTCGCCCAAAAAACGAATCCTAAACTCGGATTCTTCGAATGCTATTAGGATTCGTCGAATCCTAAACAAATCCCGATTTTTGCCAGCGTGTCACGATTCCAGGATTCGTGTCCCAGAAAAGCAACTGCTGCGGGGTTAAAAAAGGCCGCATTTCTTCATTTCATTCACGCTGTTTATCATTTGGGTTGCATTGTTTGAGCTGTTTGCAAGGAGAGAAGGGTTTGGAGCAAGGAGCTAAGGGAGTGGAGTGTTCGACAAGGAGATTCAAGCACCAGGTAAGTGCATTTCAGCTCCATTTTTTTGCATTTCTTATTCTATTACAGCAGTTTGTATATGATTTTTTGTTTAAAATTTGTGCATGTTCTGTTCATTTCTTTTACAGTATTCATGGCTCAAACAAAGGCAGTAGTTAGGGGGCAAAGGAAGGGCAAGAATGTCTCCATTGGAGATGCCCCTCCTCCCCGAATATCATCAGAGTCTGCTGCAAGTAATGTTGATGGAAGAGGAGGACCTAGAGACAACATTGATAAATATCCATTGTGGAAATATGTCACAAGAGAGGATGGGACAAGCACCAAGGGGAAGGGAGGATGCAATGTGCAATGGAGATGCAACTTTTGTCAGAGTGCTTTCAAAAGCACATATTTCCATTTGAAAGAACATTTGTTGGCTTTACTAGGTTGTGGGATTGGAGCTTGTAAAGTTGTTTCTTTACAAAAGAGAAAAGAATTGGAAAAGGAGTTCACTGTTGGTATGGAAAATGTGGCTTCAAAATCAAGAAAACCCAAGAATGAAGACCCCTTTCCATTTTTGAGGAAAGCCACCACCAAATTTCCATTTGAGAGTTCTAATTCTATTGGGACAAGCAAACAAAAAGAAGAGCAATTGCACTTGTCCAATGGACAGATTTCCAAAAGAGGAGACGGGAAGAGGCTGATCTCCACCATTGCCTTCTTCTTTCTATCAAAACTTCATAATCAAAAATTTAATGTTGGCCCGCTTCTCACCCTCTATTTATTGAGATTGTGTCGAGCTCTAACTCAAGGGGCTCCAGCAGGGTATGTTGCCTCCTGGGTCAGAGACAGCTGAGAACCAACATTGTTGACGAAGGCAAAAAAAGAGGTTGCAAAAAAATGCTTGAGCCTATTGTGCCATTTTCATGGCCAACACTGGGGTTAGCATTGTCTGATGGATGGACAGGATGCCAAGCACGACACCAATCACAAATTCATGGTGTCTTTCCTTGACTTGGTCCAGTTTTCATGAAAAGCAATGGATAACTTGGAGAATACAAGGATGCACAATTTATTGGTGAGTTATTTATTAAAGTTATTGAAGATGTAGGTGTTGATTCTTGTGTGCAAATCATTACAGATAATGCATCTGTTTGCAAGGCTGCTGGCATGATTGTGGAAGCTAAATATCCACAAGTGTTTTGGGCACCTTGCATTGTCCATTCATTGAACTTAGCATTGAAATCCATTGCTTCTGATGTGCTTTGGATTGGAAGCATTATTGAGGATGCAAGACATATCCGTAACTTTGTGCAAAATCATACAAATGCCCTCACTATCTACAAGGAGTATACCAATCTATCATTGTTGAAGGTTGCTGATACACGGTTTGCTTCTTCATTCATGATGTTGAAGAGGTTGAGGGAGGTCAAGACCACTCTTGGGTCCATGGTTATTTCTGAGTTTTGGTCTTTTTGGAGAAAGACAAATCAGGTAGCCTCTAAAAGAGTGAAGGACACAGTGCTAGATGATGCTTGGTGGGAGAGGGTAGATCTAATTATTCGGATCATGGACCCTGTCATTTCTTTGCTTCGATTTGCAGATATAGAGAAACTTATCCTAGGAGAGGTTTATGAGGGATGGGATTCCATGATTGAGTTTGTGAGGAGCATTATTCTACAAAGTGAGTGCCCTGAGTATGAGACATCACCAGAGGCCTTCTGTGATACTACATAGAATATTCTTGTCAGCAGATGGGACAAGAATTGTACACCTTTACATTGTTTGGCTCACTCATTGAACCCCAAATACTACAACCATGAGTGGCTGAATGGTGGACCTTCCCGCAGATTCCCTCCTCACATGGATGGTGAAATCTCACAGGGGAGGAAAAAGGCATTCAAGTGGATTTTCCAGGATAGTGCATTGCTTGATGAGGTGGAGGATGCCTTTGCAAAGTTTTCCACTGGTAGTGGTCGATTTGGAGGTTATGATGTGATTACAGACAGGGGGGCTAAGAAGCCCTATTCTTGGTGGTCAAATCATGGGGCAACAAGCCCTCCTTTTCAGCAGTTAGCCATGAGGCTCCTCTCTCAGGTGACTTCATCCTCTTGTTGCGAGAGGAATTGGAGTACATATGGGAATTTGTATAGTGTGAAGAAGAGTAGGCTTGAGTAGTCCAGGGCAGGGACAATGGTGTATGTGCACACCAACCTTCGTCTTATTTACAGGCATAGGGAAGAGTGGTTGAGGGGAAAGACAAAGATGTGGGATGTCTTTCCTGATGATATGGGTCTGGACACCAGTGTTGAGTTGGCATTAGCCAACATGGATCTCAATGATCCAGTGCTAGAGCCTACTAGATTTGATGACTTAGAGGGGTCATCCTCCACAACAGCAGATGCAGAGGCGACTATGGATACAGGGGAGGATGAGGATGCAGAGGAGAGCAGTGGGGACCATGATGAGGAGGACATTGATGCTGATGATGAGGATTGATGCCTTGAGGCTTGTATACCTGTAGTTGTTTTATATTTTCTATTTCTATTTGCCATTGGCATTGCACCAGCACTACCTATGTAACACATTTTGATTTGATGACTTAATGAGAAAACTACAATTGTCAGTGTCTTTATCTTACTCTCTTGTAGTTGTAAGTTGTCTTTCAGTTATAACTTATGAATTATGAATCATGATTTATGTGACCACTGACGTGTATTTGAATTTTGTATGTACTATGCATGCTATAGATGAAGATCTATGTTTGAAATCAATGAATTTGTATCATTAATTAAAATTTGTGTAAGAAATATATGTATATATATATATGTATATATATATATATATATAACGAATCCTATGTGTCCTGTTCCGGGGGGTCAACGTGTCCGAATCCGATACTATGAATCCCGAATCCCCATGTCAGGGGACTTAGGTCGTCAGAGAGCACTTCGATGTAGTGAATCTTCCCCTTTCCTATACAATGATGTCCAGGTTCCCATGGTTCCCTGCAAGTAAAACATAGCTTTTTCCTCAGTTAGCTTCGAGTTTCCTCATCTAACTTGTCCCTTTTGGGCCAATCACATTGAGGGGCGTTTTTCTCATTTTATGGGGGAATGAAAGGTTTGGGAGGGGCTTTAGATTTCACTGCTGCATTCCCCATATCACGAGTCTTCTTGATAGCCTCCTGAAGGGTAGAGGGGTTGAATGCCTTGACCCAACCTTGTAGGGGTTCGGCTAATGCTTCAGCAAAGAGCATGACCAGTTGCTCTTCAAATATATTTGTCACCATGACTGCAGTTCGTTTGAATTCTGCAATAAACTTTTCATGTGATCTTGTTTGTTTGAGTAGTGCCAAATTGCCAATTCTCTAAAGTTGGATCACTGGGTTCCTCCGATCAAATCTTTCTATCAACCTTTGTGTAAAATTTTCAAA